>CM076578.1:547819972-548038366 GCA_034641835.2 Pinus albicaulis
CAATTATATATATAGAAACAGATACTTCTTCAATGTTTTGTAACGTTTCAAGTGTAAATAGAGTACTGATCCTTTAGCTCTATTATTGACCTTTTCATGCTGAATGCAGATAACTCTAGGAATTTCACCTTGATGCACTTTTTCCATAATCCTTTGATCTTGAGGACCTGTACCAAACTTCTGCTACTCCATAATAACACTTCATATTACGCTGATAGGCATGCTGCTTGTACCTAAATGCCAATTGATACTACTTTGATAAACCATGTAGATATTTCACTTCAGCTTGCATATTAACCCATAACTAAGACATCCTTCATAAATTCTACTATAAATATTTCCACTGTTCACACCAACAGTCATCAATATCCTGAATTTGATCTTGACATCTTAAACATTTCATTATTCTGTCATTGTGTTCAAAGGAATGTCACTGCATTTTCCTTTCTAAGACTACTCCAGAGACATTGCTACTTTACATACAATTCATTTGTTCTAACATAATAATCTTCAGGAAGATATCTTCAATTCTTTATTAGAAATATTCATGGGTAGATTACTCAAATATTTATCACTTACTTAACTGTACTCCTCTAAGGGAAATTTTCATAGATGAAGGAAGTAATGATACAATGATGATAGGCTCTTTTCGTACTCATCTTTCTTTAGGTGAATCATTGTTCATACTAGTAGAATGATTCACAATGTGATCATCACTTTAATGTGTTGATGTCTTCTTCTATCATCATGGCTGCTTACTGCTTTATCTCCTTCCATCAGCCTGCAGGCTATTGTGTGCTTCCGATAATCTTCTTTTTGATCTTTTAACAATTGCTATTTCATGTACCTCTTCTTAGATTACTCTCATGGGGAATAATTATGAACTGCTCTTCCCCTGTGATGTTGCTTCATATTTGTCACTGGATGGATTTTTGTTTTGTTTTCTAGAGCAGCTCACCCTGAGACTATGCTAGATTCATTATGTTATTGAGATGATAGGATCCCCTTTTCTCTTTTCTTTCCATACTCTTTTGGGGTTCATCATAATGCCTGTTCTCCTTTTTGGTTCATAGTTTTGTTTAAATGGATTGGACTTCATCATCTGTCTGGAGTTCTTTAATATAAATGGCAGTTTACAGTCCTTTGCTTTGTGACCAAGTTTGAGGCATACATAATATCTTATTTTATCAAAGTAAATAAGATCCGGAGTATAATATTTTTTTCCCCTCTTTGAACATAATTTAAAATCAACAAGTTTGTGTCCAAAATTATTGCATGCATAACAATAGCCATGGAAATGATTTTTGTACCTGGTGAAAGATTTTATTTTCCCTTTGCTTGCTTAGGCTGTTCTTTTCATTTGATACATATTTTTCTGGTTAGCATTGATTCTCTTTGTCTTAAAATGTGTTGCTTCATGTCCTGGTTTGTGGCAGGAGAAACAAGTGATACTTCTCATAGGAGGAAAGAACCTTTTTTGACATATTCCAAATTTATTCAGTTCATCCTTATGAGTGTATGAGCCTTTTTCAGCTGACTGTTTCATCCTCTCATTCTCTATCCTTTCATGTTGCTTCTTGATTCTATTTGTTTCTCTGCAACTCATGTTCTTGCTGGTTTTTGCTTCTGTAGGAATTTGCTGAGCTGCTTCACTATCCTTTACAAATTTTACAAAAATGACATTCTTGTTATCTTCAACCTTGGACTTACTGGTTTCTCCTTCATATCCTATCCCAGCCTTTATGAGAGGTGACCTTTTTGCATTTAGAATCTTGTCCAATAGTTCAGATCTTTTCATTTGAGGAGTATTCATTAATAATTTTCTTTGGGATTTTTCTAATTTCTTCCTTAGGCTCACTACTTCTTCTTCCAATCTCTCACATTCTAGACATTTCTCTCTCATTTTTTGCAGCAGAGTGTCTTCTACTTTCTTTGCCTCTTCAAGCTGTGTCTTCAAACCAATAATTTATTTCCTATCTTCATATTCTTTCTCATCACATATTTGTACCAATAACTTAAGGTCTTTGTTTTCATTGTCCAATTTTTCTATTTCAGACAGTGTTGTGTCAAGTTTGGATTTTTCTTTAGCTGCGATTTCTTTATGGTTCTTACTACCATTCACACTAGCAGGTACCTCATTTGATTGAACATTTTCCTTTTGACATGAAGTTTTCTTATTCTTAATTCTCTTCTCCTTCTTGACAATGCAATCCTCAGTGTCTACTCCATGCATGAAATGCAATCTGTCCCATATTTCTTTTGCAGAGGTTAAATCCATTATTACCTCAAGATCCTTGTTATGAAGGCTGTTGAATATCGCATATTTTTCCTTGGCATTGCTATGTTGTTCTTGCACCGAGGGAGAGTCCGTGCAGTAACCATCACATACAAGTTTCCATACCTCAGGCTCATAAGCCAATAATCCTGTTTTAACCTTATCTCTCCATTCAGGAAAGTTTGTTGTACTCAACACAGGTACATTTTGATAGTCCATGACTCAACCAGATCTCCTTCAAGCTATTAAGCTCACACCAAAGGAACCAGCTCTGATACCAATTGTTGAACCCTTAGTTAAACTGAGAGGGGGGGGGGGGTGAATCGGTTTAACAAATTCATGGGCTTTTAAAATTTTTCATTAAACTTTATTAACACCTTCATTTCATGATCAACATAATGTGTGAGAAATCTTTATTTGTGAGCAACAATTAATAAGCAGATTAGACACTATATTAGCAGTCTTAATATGTGAGCAGCAAGCATTAGCAGACTATATATACCATATCAACACATAGACATCATGCACATAGACACCAGATATAAGTGGAAACCCATAAAGGGAGAAAACCACATCTTATTATTGTTGTGATGCAAATGCAAGCTCCAACTCCCTCTCACCACTGATTTTCTGTAGGCACCAACCTACAGGAGGCTCCAACCTCAATTCTGCAAGCTATAACTTGCAAGGAAGCTCCAAATCTTGTCAATTTTCTACAAGCACCAACCTACAGGAGGCTCCAACCTCAGTCATCTATCAAGCTACAACTTGATAGGGAAGCTCCAAATTCCTTACTCTTTCAAAAGAAAAAACACTTGATGATTTACCTTGGATATCAGCTATGTTCTGTACCTTCTCTTCTGTTTCCCATCAGTCCTCATATCTTCCCTGCTTCATTTCATCATCTTCTCGGATTCTCTATCAGCTCCTTCTCCTCTGCCTTACTGCTTCATTTCTGCATTCTCTTTCCTCACTCTCTAACTGCTCTATGCATATCAAATTGATATTATATATAGAGTTCATCACATGACTATTTGTATTCCACAAGGAGTTTGGAGTGAACAGCCGTGACTCTTTGGCTTCTGCCTTATCATTCCTTTGTCTAACTCTTTTAAAAATGTATAACAGTATGTACAAATTTCAATGTTATAGTTGGATTTTTCTTTTCCTTCGGATACTTGCCTTTGCATCACAAACAATATAAAACATTTAAACATTTACATTTTCAGTTTCAATGTATAAACCTCACTCATCCCTTGGCTTGTTGGTGTTTTCCTTTCTGTTGCTATCATGCAACTGTCCTGCATACCTTTGTTTACTGCAACTCTGCGCACCTGTGCATGTATACCCGTTCTCTGCAATTTTAAATCCCTTCGCTGCATACCTCTTCAATTTTGCAGTCTTTGTTTACCTCTGTACAAATTCTCCAAGCTCACTGTAGTTGTGTATCTGCTATATATATTCCTATTTTATAAGTTTAGCTCACCAATAACTCTCAAACCCTCATTATGTAAAAATTGCAAATTCTTCTAATTTTCTGCTGGAAAATTAACTCAATGCATGCGAAGGCTTTTCTTTTCACATTTGATGGTTATCAAAACCACATTCCCCAGATTTAAAATCTGATTCAATGTAACTCACATCTTGGAAAATATAAAAGTATGAAATTCTTAACCTTAAGACTATAAAACTCATGTATCTTCCAACTTAAGCTCTTAATACTCTAACAAATGGTTCGATGCCTTTAAACCAATGCACAAGCACTTGTAACATTACAACCATGGGTGTATAACGTGAACCTCCTTTGGCACTAGGACGTTTTATATTGCATTTCATTTTATGGGCCCACACATCCACTACATTAGATAGTTATTCAATAATATTAATATTTGTTGTAGGGGTTAACCCACAGTCTTGGAATTCAGATTATTTCAATCTCAATCTGTGTGAAAAATGCATCCAAAGTTTCTTGCCCAATCAACTTCACAATCTGGAAACCTCAACATACTCTGCTTCCTTTTAACTGAAAAATTAATTACATATGTGTATATTAATATCTCAATCTGAGATTGCGATATTAAATAAAAATCCTCTTTTAGTTAAGAAACGACACACCTCCTATCCGACTTAAAAATTCAGAAGCTCAAGGGTTATAAAACCATACAATACACCCTCTTATAATTCTTTTATAGGTGGGAGCTCTATTTTTCATTGTCGTAAGGTTAAACCTTGTATTGCATATAACCCATCGATCTCCACATGTTAACTCCCTTCTCAATCTAGACTTAGACTCAATCTACATGTATATGTGACCTTAATTAAATTTTCATAGAATGTTTCAATTACAATTGTCCTTTGACCTTTTCACACAATTCATATTGCGCCAACTTTGCATATACAACCATTATATTTGCACTACAATATATCCATATATATATTACGGCCTTCTTCAATTTTGGAAGCGTTATAACAAAACTCAACCACATCGGACATACCTCGGTTAAACTCGCAACCATGGTTTGAACAGTCTCGATCAATATAAATTATAACTGGGCCCCGCACTAATGACCCTTCCACATCCAACGGTGGACAGCACGTCGCACTGCTTCAGATGATCTGATGTCCTCAATCGAATTTTGCGTGACTTAGATGCATGGGCTTTTAACTCGTGATGAGAGTAATATCCCCAAACCGCTTAAGACCATGTGTCAGCTCCTGGCATATATCGCGTTCAAATTGTAAATACAACTTACCATACAAAGCGGTGCGATGAAAACCATCGGGTGTTCCAAAACCACTGTCACTGTTCACAACGCTCGTGGTTCCGTTCAGTTGCGCTCGAGGTTCCGTTCCTTCCTTCATTTGTTCATGATCCCAATATGTCTTCTTAACTTTTTTTTCATACGGTTCTTCAGTTATTCTCTATCGCTCCTTCTCATATGCTATCCCTTGCTTTGTCAACACTTCAACACAACGCTTCTGCTATCATAACGCACAGCTCCATTCACGCATAGGTTTATCACCAAACCTCTATGCTCGATTCATGATTCCTTAATGTAGGGCCTTATGCCCGACTCTGTCCTGGGGTCCCTCCTTTGCACTATAGATATCCTCCATCTATTAGGAGGGTAGCCATTCAGGCTCAATTCCCAATATTCAGTTGCAGTTGCTAGTTATTCATCAAAGAAGTGCAGAACTCCATTACTCCTTTTTAATAGATTCATTTACCCATCAATAAATCAATGCCATAACTTTAATTCATTACTCTGCTCCCAGTTCTCCAACACTGAAATGAACATCCGAAATAGATTTCCTTATCAAACAGGGTTAAAACAATTCAGAATCTTTGCAGGGTTAAGACGTTTCATCGCATAATTCCTCAAATTCATAAAACTATGCCATCATTCTTTTAATATAGTATGTGTAATAATCCTGTCTCTGAGGATTACTGTGCCATCATTATGCTTTTGGGTTTACTGCATCTCCTCCAAATTATAAATCCTCGATTATAGACATCAAATTTGTAGAAATTTCAATAATTTGCTGAATTATTCACCGATATTATCCTGATTACACACTATTTAAGCTTCATGCATAATACATAACCTCTTCTACAATTGATCATCAATATGTGGAAATAGAAACAGTCGCATGCGCACATAAAACAATAATCAAGCACACATATCAACACAATATGTAATGGGCAAAAGAAATAGCTGAAAACTCCCAACTATCTGTATAATATAATGATAGAGAACATGTAACAATACATAGCACAAATCTCTCACAGCTCTCAGCACTATCTCACATGCTACACACAAACTAGTACGGAAGATGAACAAGTCACAAGTTCAAATCTCCTCCACAAGTCTCCCTACCTCTACTACACAATCCAAGATGCATAATGATGAGATCCAAGTTCGAATCCCACTAGCTCCAACTACGCAATCCTCATTGGCAATCTCAATCAATGTGTGTGCAAATATCATGCACAACCATAGTCACAACTGATAGTAGACTCACCCTTTCACCCACCTCTAACACTGGTCTCCACTGAACTGTCCATGCATTGCAGTTAACTGATGTGTTCTTTAGTTGATTTATGAGTTAATAATTAGTGAATTAATTAATAATTAATTCACACCACTCATCACTAGTGTATTTTTCGGTTAGACTAAATACAACTAGTTCAACTAAGTTAAACCGAACACAACTCCACCAACTGTCTCATCAACTCCACCAAACTCTGCCACATGAGTTCTAACTGAAATCAACCATGCAATAGCTCAACTAACCCTTAGGAAAAGCGTATTTCCTTCTGTCAGCTGCATGTGCCACATCCAAGCATCAAACTGAAGTGCTCCAAGAGGATAAGATAATGTTTATAGTCTAAATATTATTAAGGGTTAATAATATTTGACTGTTCTATTTTTAGCCCGGCAGTCTAAAAATAGAAACCGCCCAATGTCTAAAATAGAGGTCCATCTATTTTTACCAACTCGACTAATCATCCATAAATAGCATCCTGCAACTCATAGACCATGATCCATATGTCTAAAAATAGACATAGTCTAAAAATAGACTTTGCGCCAAAAATAGCCTGCGGGCCCACTTAGTGAAGGCGACTTCATTTCACTAAGCTCCATCATCTTGTTGCATTTTAAACACTCCCTCTCAACAAGATATGGATTATCTGCAACCCCTATCCTGCCTCTGTGGTATTCGAATTTTCTCCTGGTGAGCGCCTTCGTCAAGATATCAGCATCCTGATCCTCCGTGGGAATATATGAAAGTAACATGATTCTCTGCTGCACACAATCTCTGATATGATGGTACCTGATGTCGATGTGTTTGGATCTATCATGAAATACTGGATTAGCAGAGAGTTTAATGCAACTCTGGCTATCACAATAAATCACAGTAGGCTCCAAGTGCGACCCGAACAACCCGACCAGGATCTTCCTCATCCAGATGGCCTCGCATGTAGCCAAGCTTGCTGCCATACACTCAACCTCTGCTGAAATGAGTGCCACGAATATCTTCTTCTTGCTGTACCAAGAAACTGCTGTCGAACCGATAGTGAAGATCCCTCTAGATGTGCTCTTTCTGTCCGTTGGGCTCCCTGCCCAATCTGCATCCGTGAAGCCACATAGCTTCACCTCATCCTCCTATCTGTACCGCAAGCCATATCCTGATGTGCCTCTAAGATAACGCAATACATGCTTTCCTGCCTTCCAGAAGAGCTTGGTAGGCTTAACCATAGCTTGTGAAAGCTGGTTAACAGCATAGCATATATCGGGTCATGTATTGACCAGATACATAAGCGACCCCACCAAATGTTGAAAGACAGTGGCATCCACTACCTCCGCTGAAGTAGAATCCTCCTTCTTCCAACCACTAGGAAGAGGAGTATCAACAGGCTTGTAGCCATGCATGTTGAACTTCTCCAGTATCTCCCCGGCATACTTACTCTGAGAAACAAACAGTCCATCACTGCGCTGCCAAATTTCCAATCCCAAGAAATAATGAAGGAGACCCAAGTCCTTCATCTCAAACTCTCTAGCAAGATCCTCCTTGCATGAAAGTATCAAAATCTCATCACCCGTCAAAATCAGATCATCTACATACAGTACAATGATCAGCAAATTCCCCTCCACCAAAATCTGGTACAGGTTAGGATCCGCCTCACTCTTGGAGAATCCAAGTCTGGTGAAGTAACTGTCTATCCATGTGTACCAAGCACGAGGTGCTTGCTTCAACCCGTACAGTGCTCTCTTGAGTCTGCACACATGCGACTCACTGCTAACGATCTCGAAACCTTCAGGCTACTCTATGTACACCTCCTCCTCAATGACTCCGTCGAGGAACGCAGTCTTCACATCCATCTGATGGATGTGCCACCCCATCTGCACTGAGAGAGCTAGGATCATCCATATGGAAGAATACCTTGCGACAGGTGCAAAGGTATCCTTATAATCGATCCCCTCTATATGGGAGAAACGTCAGGAAACAAATCTTGCCTTGTACTTCTCCACACTCCCGTCAGCCGCCTGCTTCACTTTGTAGATGCATCGCGAACCCACCACTGATTTCCCCTCCGGTCGCGGGACAATCTCCCATGCACTGTTTCTGACAATCGAATCATACTCTTCCACCATGGCATCTACCCATGCGGGGTCCTCCACAACTTCCTCGAAAGATGATGGCTCTGTCACGACACATTTTCTCACAAGAGCCATGTATCCAGTGTACTGGTCCGGTGACTGTCTCTGTCTGCGCTGTGTTGTAGGTGCTCCTACAACCTTTTCTGCATCTTGAGCCAGTCGCTCAGCTTTTGTAGTGCGCTTGCGCCCTCTGATGGTTGGCGCTGCATGAGTGGTCTCTTCCACTCCATGAATTTCCTCATGTGGCTGATCCACATCCTGAAGCTCATCCTTAGGAAATAATAGCTCCTCATCTGCATGCAAGTGTAGCTCCCTCTCAAGAGAACACTACATGGCTTTCTCCTCCTAAAATTTGATATCCCGTTGCACAACAGTCTTACGACTGTCTGGAAAATACACACGATAGTTGTGGGGCGTATCAGTGTACCCCACAAATATCCCAACCTCTCCGGTCAGCTCCAGCTTCTTTCTGGCATCCTTCGTCACATGCATGTAGACATGTGAACCAAAAATCCTCAAATGGGAAATATCAGGCCCCTTGCCAGAAAACGCCTCCTTCGGTGTACTCATGCCAAGTATCTTGTGAGGACAACGGTTCTGCACATATACTGCAGTATTGCATGCCTCCACCCACAAGTGAAGGGGTAGGCCTTGATCATGCAACATCGCCCGTGCAGCACCTACGATCGTTCTGTTCTTCCGCTCAGCAACCCTATTCTGCTGTGGGTTATGGGGGGCTGTGAGCTCTCTCTGAATTCCTTCTGCGCTGCAAAAGTCCTTGAATTCAGTAGAGATGAATTCACCACCATTGTCGCTCCTAAGAGCCTTCACATGCTTCCCCGATTCCTTCTCAACCAGGACCTTCAACTCACAGAACTTTGAGTATGTCTCGCTCTTCTTCTGCATGAAGAAAATCCATCACTTCCAAGAGAAATCATCAACAAAGATCACATAGTACTTGTGCTTTGCTGTCGAAGCTACTGAGAAAGGTCCAGACACGTCTGTGTGAATTCTGTCAAGGATCGTTGTGGCACGACTATCCTTCTCGTGAAAGGTGGCTTTCCCAAATTTTCCCAAGGTACACCCCTTGCACTGATCTGACTGCGCAAGAGTGCTCAGGGGAACACGAGGTAACCGGCGTATCTTCAAAGCTCCACGATGAAGCGTCTACCGGCACACCGCCATCATCCCGCTCACCACTCCTTCCGCCTTGCATGCCATTGCTATGTACAATCTACTTTGGCAACATAAAAGTTCTTGACTGCATCCCTATCTTCCAGGTTTCTTCCAGTTGTGGCTACCGGTGAAGAAAATCCTTTCCTTCGTCGAAGACCACATCATACCCTTGTCTTCCAACATCGCCACAAAGATCAAATTCTTCATCAATCCTGGAACATGCAATACTTCCTTCAATACGAAGGGTTTACCAGACTCCCTCTCAAAGGAAATGGTACTGATACCGGTCGCACTGTATCTACCATCATCGCCCATCTCGATGTGCACTCCAAGATCTTTCTCCTCCAGGTCTGAAAACAAATCCCGATATTCGGTCATGTGAAATGACGCACCACTGTCCAAGCACCATATTGATCCCATCATACTTGAGACCAAGCATGCGATCAGTGAAAAATCCAGCTCAAACTATGAGGCTAAGGCCTCTCCCGCTGCAGATCCAACAACATGCTTATTTTTCTTCTTCTGCGGACAATTTGTGGCATAATGTCCGTGTTGGTGACAGTGAAAGCACTTCACCTTGGACATGTCTTGCTTCTTACCTTTCGCACCAGACTAAGGATATTTCTTGCTCTTCCCCTTCTTTGATTTGGTAGCCAAAGAACAATTTTGTTCATCAAATTCCTTTGATGAAGATCCGTCCCTAGTAGTCCGCCTTATCTCCTCTTGCATGAGATTCGACCAAATTCGCTCCCATCCCGGAAACTTCTCCCGACCATTGACAGATTCCTGATAGGAATGAAAAATCTTTGGAAGACCAAGGAGAGCCAGTTCCACCAATTCCTCATCATCGACAGTCACCCCCACACTTCCCAGCTTATCTCTGCATTGAGTGAACTTCGTGAGGTACTTGGCGATACTGTCACCTTTCTCCATCTTAATATTTCTGAGTTTATCCTTGAGCGCCAACTTCCTCTGGTCGCTCTTGCTCTGGAATAGATCTGTCAACATTTTCCACATCAAGTATGGAGAAGCTTTTCCATGCAGGCTGGATACAATGTGATCCTTCACGCCCTCCAACAGAATCCTTCGACATTTCGCCATCTTCTTTTGCCAAGCCTCAACTTGAGCAACATCAATAGGCTTTGGGATCTCAACATCTATGAACTCCTTCAGCCCGTTATCATCTAATACCACCTCCATTCTATCCTTCCATGAAACATAATTCGAACTGCCCTCAAGGGCATACTCGAGTCGCAAACCATTGAAAGACATTTCAACTCCGGCACCAAGAAAACAAACTGCTGCAAAATTTGAATTCCAAGCTTAAAACTCAACTGCTTCTGGATTTGTGACAACAAATTATTTCTATCACAGAGATCCACTGTAGGGGCGTTTACTGGATATATCACCTTTCAAAGGAAAGGATGGATCCAGAGCCTACCTGGCCCGCTTACAGACTCTGTCTACCGAAATAAATTGTAATCACTGTAATAGATCCGATGATCAATTCTCGCTTCGATACCATGTAGAAATTTGAATAATTTACTGAATTATTCACCGAGATTATCCTGATTACACACTATTTAAGCTTCATGCATAATACATAACCTCTTCTACAATTGATCATCAATATGCGGAAATAGAAATAGTCACATGCGCACATAAAACAATAATCAAGCACACATATCAACACAGTATGTAATGGGGAAAGAAATAGCTGAAAACCCCCAACTATTTGTATAATATAATGATAGAGAACATGTAACAATACATAGCACAAAGCTCTCATAGCTCTCAGCACTATCTCACATGCTACACACAAAATAGTACGGAAGATGAACAAGTCACAGGTTCAAATCTCCTCCACAAGTATGTCTGCCTCTACTGTGCAATCCAAGATGAATAATGATGAGATCCAAGTTCGAATCCCACTAGCTCCAACTGCGCAATCCTCATTGGCAATCTCAATCAATGTGTGTGCAAATCTCATGCACAGCCATAGTCACAACTGATAGTAGACTGACCCTTTCACCCACCTCTAACACTGATCTCCACTGAACTGTACATGCATTGCAGTTAACTAATGTGTTCTTTAGTTGACTTGTGAGTTAATAATTAGTGAATTAATTATTAATAAATTCACACTACTCATCACTAGTGTATTTGTCAGTTAGACTAAATACAACTAGTTCAACTAAGTTAAACCGAACACAACTCCACCAACTATCTCATTACCTCCACCAAACTCTGCCACATGAGTTCTAACCGAAGTCAACCATGCAATAGCTCAACTAACCCTTAGGAAAAGCGTATTTCCTTCTGTCATCTGCATGTGCCACATCCAAGCATCAAACTGAAGTGCTCCAAGAGGATAAGATAATGTTTATAGTCTAAATATTATTAAGGGTTAATAATATTTAACTATTCTATTTTTAGCTCGGCAGTCTAAAAATAGAAACCGCCCAATGTCTAAAAATAGAGGTCCATATATTTTTACCAACTCAACCAATCATCCATAAATATCATCCTGCAACTCATAGACCATGATCCATATGTCTAAAAATAGACATAGTCTAAAAATAGACTTTGCGCCAAAAATAGCCTGCGGGCCCACTTAGTGAAGGCGACTTCATTTCACTAAGCTCGATAATCTTGTTGCATTTTCAAAAAATTAAGCCATTCCTCCATTAAAATAGGGTCTCTTATATGGAATTCAAAATTCAGAACTTAACAGCCCATAATTTCAGAACAGTGCCTATAATTTCCTTCAAGTGCCTTATTCAATCGATGACTCTAATATCGAATTTTGCAGTGGAATCTATGTCATTTCCATGTCATTGATGACGAAAACTCATGCATTTGTTCAACCACAACATCGACAGCCCATAATTGACATTTATTCTTCTGTCCCACACAAAAATTAATCAACCTATACACATCCATTCAGGAACAAATGAATTCACTTGCAAGACTGCTTTTCCTGGCTAGATATTTGAATCAAGTGGCTCTTCTACAACCTACTCTATGTATCTAGCTCTTCTGCTCTCTGCTCTTTGTCTGTCTCCTTTGCCTTTCTTTTTTTATCTCTCTTTGTCTCTTTTTCCTCTGATGTCTTTGCTGCCTTTCTGCCCCTTGAATGATGTTTCAGGTGCTCCTCCTTTGTAATCTCCTTTGCCATCAATGACAAAATTTCTAACAAGGTTTTAACTGAGGGGGGTTTTAACTGGGGTAGGGTGAATCCAGGGAAAGTGCTTGCTGAGGGGGTTTTAATTGGGGTAGGGTGAAACTGGGGAAAGTGTTTTCTGTAAAAAAATTAAAAATAAACTATTTTCAAATTTTTAAAAAACTAACGTGGCGGAGGAGAAACGACCATGGAGTAAGGGTAAGTAAATGGTGTGGGAGAGCGAGGGAAGGCTTGAGGGAGGGGGTGGGCTACAGGTGGGAGGGAGGGTCGCTGTGAGAGGGGTTGGGGATGAGCGAGGGAGTGAGGAGTGGAGTTGGGTGAGTGAGGGGAGGCGAGCAGATGTGTAAGGGGGTGGGAAGACCGTAAGGGAAGGGCAAGTGGGGTGGGTGAGCGAGGGGAGGGGAGCGGGGAGGGTGAGGCGGGAACCAGGAGGGGGAGGGGCAGATTGGAGAGGGTGAGGTGGGAACCGTGAGGGGGAGAGGGTCGTAAGGTAGGGAATGGGTGAGGGGGCATGCGAGAGTGTTGGGAGGGTAGACAGAGAAGGGGTGCCGTAAGGGGAGATGGATATGGGGAGCCATAAGGGTGAGGGGTAAGGCATGGATAAGGGAGTGGAGGGTGGAGATGAGTGCAGGTGAGGGATTGGGTTTGGATGGGGGATGGAGGGCCGTGGAGAGTGGATTGTCGAGGGGAGAGGGGGTAGGGAAGAGGTAGGCTATGGGAGTGATCGGGTTGGGCAGGGAGGGTAGGCGATAGCAGAGTTTGGGAGTTGGGTGAGCGGGCGAAGTTTGGGAGTTGGGTGGGAAGTTGAGGGACGAGAGGTGAGGGGGATGGGGTGAGCATTGGGAGGTGCAGCCATGGGATCGTGGAGAGTGCAAGGCTGTGGGGTGAGCGGTGGAGTTTGAGCAGTGTGAGAGTTGCAGAGTGTGGGGGCCAAGGGGCTGAGTTGGCCAGAATTTTTTTTTTCTTATTATATATATATATATATATATATATATATATATATATTTTAACAGTAAAATAGTAGAGAATGAGAGGATAAGGGCAACAATAGAAATTTTTTTTTTCAGCAGCAGAAATTGCACAATGGTGTGCAGAAACAAAAGTAGGCAAAATATGTAGAAAAATTGCAGAATTTTCAGCAAAAAACCCAGATTTTTTTTTGAAACCCACTTTAAACAATATTTTTCCAGCAGATCTCTATTGTGTAGAAATAAAAGTACGAAACAAAAATTGTAGGAAAATTTCAGAATTGCAGAATGACAAGAGCAATGAAAAACCTACAGAGTTTAAGATGTACAACGCTGCTCTTCACAAAACTAATTTTTGAATGCTGCAAAATATTGATGAATACTACAAAGATGACTGCTGCAGAAAATCTCTGAATGATGCAAAAATGACCAGAATTTTTGCAGATATACACAAGCCACAAAAATAGATGGCTCACACAATGTTGAGCTGGTTATGAACGTACCGGCTCTGATACCATGTTAAACGCACACATGGTGTATGAAGAAGGATAAACACACAAAACACACACAATAGAAAGATAGGCATTTGTTGCATCTTTATTATACATAAATGTACATTTATATTACATGAATGTGACTCTTGGAGTCATCTTCCAAGGTTACTTGGACTCCTTTGTGACTTTTCGCCTTCCACACCTACCCATGGAGGATTAGGTGTTCAACATATCTCACTCATAAACATACACACTCTCTCTCCATCTCTTCCTTATCACTCTCTCTCTCTTTCCACTTCTCTCTCTCTCTCTATTTCTTCTTAGTTATGTAAACTAATGAACATAAACATTCGTAAATATAAAGCAGATTATGGAGCAAATATGAAAAGAGGTTTTATTTACCTACCATACTTCTGGTTTATTTATATTTTTATTTATTTACCATACCTCTTTTATTTACTATAGTATTTGGCCCATAAGCTTGTTATATAATTAAATTTTAATTTATAATCCTATTTGATATATTTTATTTATTTACCTTACTCTTTATACCACTTTTATATTTATTTATTTACCACACCTCTTTATACATATCTTTTATTTATTTATTTATGATACCTCTTTATTCCTCTTTTATATCTATTTATTTACCATAATTATTTTATAAATATGGTATTTGGCCCATGGTATCAATATTAATTCGTCTCATGGTATTCGTTCCATAGGCTTCATCTAAATAAAGCCTCTTTTTAAATATAAAAAGGTTTATGGAGTAAATATAAAAAGAATTTTTATTTATTTACCATACATCAAGTTTATATATATTTTTATTTATTTACCATAGCTCTGGAGTAAGTATAAAAATAGGTTTTATTTATTTACCATATCTCATGTTTATTTATATTTCTATTTATTTAAATTTTAAAATATTGCAACTTTAATGGGGAAATATTTATGTCTTTAAATATTTTAATTTATCCATAGAATATGAGTTTTCTTTTAAAATATTCATTTTACAAATATTTAATTAAAAGAAATATTAAAAGATTTTGGATTTTGATTGTTTGTGTTGAATTAACTTTTTTCCTTTGATTTAGGAAATGGTATTGACTTTAGTAAAGAGTAAAGATGTTTAAAATTTTAATTAATTTAAATTCAATGTGGTTAATTTTTTTGTTAAAAGTAAATTTATGATACATAGTTGTATTTTAATAGTTAATCTCAGCTCATTAATAAGTTAAAAATGTAATATATAATCTAAATATTCAAGTTATATAAAATTCAAGATTAGGTTAGTGTTTTGGCCGACATTAGAAAAGTAAAATTTATTATTTTTTGAGAACATGACATACTCGACATGGACATACCCGACATACCAGACATCGAGATCATACTGGGTTGTAGATTGGGCCTCTCAAGACAACATATTATATGAAATATTTATCAAAATTATTGTATTAACCTCGTGGTATGCACATATCGTTTTGATTGGTGGAAGGAGAACGCATGCTGCAAAGATGTATTGAGTTGGGCTACTGGAAAGAACTACTAAAGGTCTGGTACGAGAAAGTATGCGAATACACTTTCAGTGTTGTAAATGTTGAAACCAACATCTTTAATGAATTGATTGATATGATTTAACACCTCGATAGTGACTAACGTGGTCAAATGTATGCTATGTGCGCTTTCTTTTGTGTCAAGCATAAATATTTAGAGACCGTGAGGGTTTATTTTTGAAGCTATTAAGAACACCTTTCAAGCTTTTTATATTTTTCTCCTTTTGGATTTTATTTAGATGTGTAAGTTTTATTATCTATTGGATTAATTTCCCATCAGAATACACTATAAAATAAAATAATATATAAAATAATATATACAGATTTTTTCACCCGGATTAAGGAAATATGGTACTCTCTCATTTCTTGGTGATTTTTGGTTGTTAAGGAGTTTTGGTGTTGTCTTGGTTAGTTTATAATTGAATTCAGCTCATTTTGCTCTAGTTGTTGTTTCTAGTCTCTAGAATTTTTATAAATGGCGATTCTAAATTATAAATTTGAAAGATGACATTGAAATTTGGAGCAGTAGTTGCCTTTATATGTATTAGAAATTTTTTATATTTTTTATATTTTATGTTTCTATTTTTTTTTTTTTAAATTAGGGAAAATGAGTTTCAATTGTGCAAGTATGATTCCTTTTCATGCCACCATTTGAAGGCCCACATTGTTGACCATTATCTTATAAAGTAAGAAAATTATATATGCATGCAATTTTTACCTGATTTATTTTGGAGTTACAACGGCTCTGGCTAGGGCAATTTCTAGAATTAAAAAACAAAATAACTGATTAGGGATAAATTGTATTAGTTATTACATTTGAAGCTATTTAGGGTTGTGTTTTTTATGGGCAGGAGGTTTTGCTAGCTTGCTCGATATCTAACTCTGGCATGATCCCTAATCCCTAAATTTTTCAGAAAAAAAATAAAAAAATGCTTCAAATTTCTAGACACCTTTTTGAGTCACAACCAAACCTCTGTATCAAATTGGACCTTAGAAACCTCTATATTGAACCTCTACAAGCTTGCAATAAAAAATAATTTTATTAAAACTTATTAACATTAAAAAACCAATAAAATAAAACAACTATAAATCATAAAAACAAACAAATATACAATGATAAACCAACTAAACTTCAATGGGAAATTGAAAAAGGGCAACATGGGCTTTGTGACAAAGTGTTCAAATTCTATTCATAACAATGTATATATAGTTTTGTATAAATTTATTTTTGGGGAGCTTGAAGAACATGCTTTTCAAATATATAGAATATTAAATGAAATCTATGTAACTACTTAAAAGTGTGGTAACATAAATAGCCAATGACCTCACACAATAAAGTCAATAGGTCGTTACAAAGATTGTTTCCATGTGTCCAAAACTTGGCATACAAAACCATTGCATACCACTCACTTAATGAAATGAATCCAAGTGGGAATGCATATTGTTTATATGTTTTTTAGTCTATTTTTGAGCAATTAATCATTGTCGTTACAAACATGGTTTTCATGTGGCCATACATATTGATTTTGTTTTTAGTTTATAATTTTCACCATATGGCCATGTGGTTATTAATAACATTTTATATTTATTTTATAAGTGTGGCCATGGGGTTATTTATAGTGTTAGAAAAAACATAACAGCTAATGCCATTTGGCACATTCAAACCCAAATCTTCCCATATCACCATTTCAAATTGTTAATTACATAACCCACACATCTCAACACACACAGCAACATTTCAATACAATTTTTTTTTTTGTTGTTTTTTAAATATTTTTCCCTTTATCCCTATACGTGGTTGCATGATCCCTAATCTTTATATGTGGCGATAAAACATAGGCTTAATAAATTTTTAATCATACTTCAATAAAAAAAATTAATTAAACATAGTTTAAACACCTGATTAAGATATGCAAAGAAGTTGTCACTTGCAATTTTATTGACGAGAATATATTTGTATTTTTCAATTTAGACTATTAAATCAAAATGATTAATTACATAAATCATTAAAATAGTCAATTCCAACACAATGAAACCTATTAACATAATTACTTCTAAATCAATAAACTTCAATATATTTGACCAATAAAATATCATATGTACATATTTGGGAGGTCATCATTTTTGGAAATAAATTGTAAAAATATTAAACTTTAATATTTTCCTTATGAAGGCTTTTAAAATAAAAAGAAGAGCCTAAAACCAAAAAAAGGTACATTTTTAAATTAAAAAGAAAAACCAAAAATAAAACAGTGTACATCCTTCGAACGTCATCCTTTTTTCCTTTTTTTGAAGTAAAATAAAAAACCTATTTAGATTTAATCTCTGCAACTTGCCTGGCTTTAAAATTCAAAAAATGTTCAATTTGAAAATGATAAGGATATTTTTCATATATTCAAAACTTAAAACCTTTAACGAAACTATATATAAATATAATCAACATTTAGAAAGAAAAGAAAATGAAGAGTATCAAAACTTTCATAATGTCGAAGATGACCGCCGAGAAAGATAACAACCTGATGATTAAGTTTTTAAAATCAAAACAATGCAAAACGTGCACACTGAATTAGTTCTTCCTCAGAGACACGAGCTAACGATGTTCAGGAACAACCCTTTGAATTTCTTCCCAAAATCTTCATCCGTTCAGAAAGCTCATTTGGAATGTTGGTGAATAAATTGGCATTACTCTTGTCCTACAAAATTCCTGCATGAGCGCCCCTGCTCTGATCAAATCTAGATAAGCGCTCTGAAAATTTAATAGAAGTCGAAGATACTGTTCGATCTTTCCATCAAACTATTCCTGCTATCCCACAACCGCCTGACCAAATTTCTCCACATGCTTCTACTCTTATAATTAATAATTACATGCATTGGTTGGTATTTGATGCTTGGATATACCCTCCGGCACACTATTTACAACCAAATTTCTCCACCTGATTCTACTCTTATAATTAATAATTGCATGCTTTGGTTGGCATTTGATGCTTGGATATACCCTCCGGCACACTATTTACAACCAAATTTCTCCACCTGCTTCTACTCTTATAATTAATAATTGCATGCATTGGTTGGCATTTGATGCTTGGATATACCCTCCGGCACACTATTTACATAAAATGGAGAGGTGTCTACCTTAGCACCACCATGATGAATTTGCTTTAACCAAAGATCATGTCAAAATGCAGGCTGTGGACTTTTAAATGTAAGGTAAGCTTGCAGAATTTTTCCATTCACTGTGGTCGGAAAAGTTTCCTGGTATTTTTTAGAACTTCCCATATACCAGAGTTTTCTGAGGAAAAGGATATTTAAAACGAAAACGACCTCTATTGAAGAAAACCCTGCCTCATATGTCAAGCTTTTAAAGACCATACATGTAAACTTGATAATAGCGATACAAAATTCGGAGTTCAACTGCTATTACAAAACTTATCAGAAGACTTTGTGGATTTCTAAAGTGAAGCTGAGGAAGGTAGTTCCACCGGGAAGATTTTATGAATTACCAACAAAATCAACACTATCGTACCTCTAATTTGTCCCCATCAGTTTCCTTCTAGATTTAAATGAAATTGCACTGGATTATTGATGCATGGTAGCAAGTTTTACCAAATAATTTTGGATTTGATTTAAATAAAATAGCAATGAATAAAAAGTTGTTGTTTCTGCATTTTGGTTTTGAGTTTGGAGGCTTATTCTGCAGTCCAGTATTATGTGTAAGGGTGTGTGACCATCATCTAAGTTGAAATTTTGTTTATGTAGGCCCAAATTAAAAATATTGAATAACTATATAACATTTAAATAATGTTCATTCATAAAAAAAAAAATTGCACCCAAAGAAATTGGATCTCTCTAGTCTCATGTTAGATAAGTATTTAAAATAAATTTAAACAACTTTTATTGAAATTGACTATCGTGGTGAAAAAATAAATAAATTCAACATCCCAAAAAAACCATTATAGGACAATTTGTTTTTAAATCCCTATAACGAGTTCATAGATACATTGAAATATTCAACACTAAGCCCACAAATGGCAGGAAGAGCAGACGAAGAAAGAAAAAAAACGAAATTCACAACGAGCATCTGCCATGCTTCTTTGGGACATAGCAGCTATGGTAACAAATGAAGATTTGAATCCGATGAGGGACAGAGAAGTTGGAGAGGTGTAAACTGCACTGAGATTAATCTTTGAAGAATAGACTACGGCAAGATTGTGCTCCGCCAATCTCAAATCTTTAATAACTAAATCGTAAGTCGTAAGCCAACGAAACTCTCACCCCATTTTCAGCTAGTTCACATGACAAAGGACTCTCATAAATTCTTAAGGTTGTGGTTCCGGTTTAATGGTTAGATGTGGAGGTTTGGTTTCTACACGTTGGATAGTAGTTGACTATGACTGTTTACAATTAACTAATTATAGTTGACCATGGTTGACCATCGTTGTTCATGTTTGATCATGGTTACCATAGTTAACTACTACTAAGTATATTGACTATGATTGTTGATATTGGCCATGGGTGAACATGGTTTGACCAATTTTACCATGGTTAATCATAGTTTCTTATCATAAATTATAGTTATTCATGTTGACAATGGATCGGTATAGTTGACCATTTTTTGCCACAATAACCTTGGTTTAGCATATTTGACAACTCTAACAATGGTTGACAATGGTTTATCATGTTGAGCATGTGTTGAAAATCATTTTACAATGTTGATTATGGTTAACAAAAGCTGACCATGGTTGTCAAGAGTTTGACAATGATTCACTATCATTTTGATCATGATCATATACAGTGGACTATGGAAGACCGTAGTTGTCCACAACTAATTATTTTTTCCTATAATAGCTTATTATTAACTATGGTTGACCATGGATTTTCATATTTGTTGATGGTTAACCATGGTTGACAATTTTAACAACGAGTGAACATATTTTGACCGATTTGACTATGGTTGACCACTATTTTCTATCATAGATTATAGTTTTCCATATTGACAATGGATGGCCATGGGTGACCATTTTCGACCATGGTGACCTTGGTTGAGCATGTTTGACCTTTCTAACCATGGTTAACCATGGCTTTACATGTTGAGCATGCGTTGAGCATGGTTTTCCAATGTTGACTTTGGTTAAGAAGATATGAAAATCGTTGGTCATAGTTCATTAGCATTGACTGTGATTGACCATGGTTTTCCAATGTTGACTATGGTTAATGCGAGATAACCATCATTGGTCATGCTCGATTATCATTCACTATGGTTAACCATGACTAAATAGATTTGATGGTTGACCATGGCGAATAGAGTTAACTATGGTTGGTTATGGTTAACCATGATAACCATAGTTATATAGAGGCTACCATAGTTGATTATGTTAAACCATAGCTAACCATAGTAAACGATGGCGACCATATCTAACTATGATTAAAAACATTGATTATCAGTGAGAATGGTTGACTATGACAACTATGGTTAATCGAAAATGATCATGCTCACTCATGGTGAACTCACATTGTTAATCGTAAGCATGGTTGATTATATGTTAATTAATAGTTTTCTAAACCTTAAACCTTATTAAATATAAATATTAATCCTTATTCATGTCTCAATATTTTCAGGTCCTACTAGCACAATCGGTTGAGGATAGGCTTTGTTAGCAAAGCGACCCAAAATCAAACCTCATGGGGGATGGTTGTGCTTTGTGCTAGGGGAGGAGACATGCTAAAAAATATAGTTAGCTTTAGGTTTGTGTAGCCAAGGCCGGGTGCAATCCCTGTGTGACTTTTTCGAATTAGATGTTGTCAGTCGCGACTCCTCAAGCCACAGGTCAAACTTGGAGGATCATAGACAATGTGACAAAAACATTTTCTCAATATCAATATTGTTAATAAACCATATTGATATTAATAATATTAATATAGTATACTTTATATCGTGGGTAATATTAATAATATTAATACTAGCAATTACACCAGATGTTGTAAAGGAAACACCGTAAGGCATAAACTTGAGATGAATCGTGGCATATAAAAAATTATTGAAGGTTAATAAAAAAAATTCCATTCAAACCTAGAAGATAAAGAGAAATAACTTACATTATGCCAAATTGACCTATTTTCTAATGTTCCCAATAAATATTGCCTCTTAATCTTCAAAGATGGTGTTTCAAGTTCCAATAGCAAATATTGGACAGATTTTGAAAAATACAACTAGTAGATGCCATCAAATAAGCTAAATAAAATAACATTAATTCATGAACAATGTGATGGCTATATTTACAAATCTAAATTTGCATCACAACCTCACAAAACTATGATGGGAAGCACTAGTTCAGTGCAGTTGATGATGTTCAATATATCCAATGTTTCCTTTGAGAACATCATCTCTAAAATTGTAAAGAAACATTTTGAATTGAAAAATAACATAGAATTTATATTTTAACGTAGGTTTTAACTTTATGGAAAAATTATAAGAGAAAAAAAATACGACTAATAAAAATAAAAAAACCTGGAATTATTCTAGCGAGGATGGAAATGATCGTATATCGACTTTCAGAAATGATTGGAAATCATGACTGTCTCTCAATGATCAAAAATCGACTTTGACTAGTGCTCCTTATTGTGTGATTCTGCTATGTGTGGTTATTTATGTGAGTTGTTGTATGAATTGTGGTTCCATCAGGGTAAGTGTTGTGTAACTATGGTTTCGTACAGGTTCCATCTCATTCAGGAAAGTATTTGAAACCGAGGGTCCATCTCTGTTGTTTGGTGTTTAAAATGAAAAGATAGCAAGTTAAAAGTAAGAGAGAACCAGGTAGGCATGAATGTGTAGTTAACATCCCTAGGTATTTAGAGTAAGTAAGAGAGAGAGATTGAGAAATTTAGAAAAACCTTTCCAACATAGATTGCCTCTGAATCTTCAAAGATGGTCTTTGAAGTTCCAATAGCAAATATTTGATATATTTTGGAAAAATTCATGTAGTGGATGACATTAGATAATCTAAATAAAATAATATTAATTCATGAACAATATGATGGCTATCTTTCCAAATATAAATTTGCATCACGACCTCATAAATTTCAGACATCACATATTATTCATATTTTCTGGTGTAAAATTTGCAACGTTGATTGGAAACTATAGTGAAATCAATATCTCCAATGTTTCTTCTAATAACATCATCACTAAAATTGTAAAGAAACATTTTGAATTGAAAAATAAGGTAATTTTTTTTATCTTAACATAGAGTTAGTTTTATTTTATTCTTGCATAACATTTGATTCAATGATCACCTTTCATTGATTTTCAATTTATGACAACACAACCATTTTTTAGGATAAATATGTTTTTCTTGACAAATATTTGTCCTTTGCCGACAATTTTGTAAATTATTTTATTCTGATGAAGATTATTGCCATCTATGTAACATTCACAACCGTTCAATTACACGAAAACATTAGTAATGTGATAACTTTTTTTGTTTTGTTTTTTTTGTTTTCTATTTCTCTGTTTTACTCATTCGTGTGAAATATTTATTATTCTTTTGGCATATAAGAACGCTGATTTTATAAGATAACATTTCCAAATGGGTGGGGTTGAAGATCCTTATCACTTGTCACATTTTCAAATATATATAAATAATTAAGGAGAATTGTCTAATAATAAAATCAAAGCAACTCATTATCAGAAACATGGATGCAAACAAAAAAAATGATGCAATATCCTTTTTTTGTATGACATTATCCTACCTTGCAAAAGTTGAAGACTTTTTTGTTTTTGTTTTAGGGAATTCGCTTTCATTGGCAAGAGACATAGAGATTATTGACTTATGTAACTCATCTTACGCATTTTTCCGATTATGTACTTATGTATTGCACATTTGTCTTTTTATATAAATAAAAATTACCAGTTTTTGTTTTAAAAAAATTATGTTACTTAATGGTATTATTATAACAATTGTTTCTATCACATTATTGTTAATATGGTGCCTCAAATTGTATAGATAATATATTTGAACAATAAAATGTGAATGGCACCAAACCTTATCCTTCATCCTTCACATTTCATTGATGAAATTTGATTGGAATTGTCACAAAAATTTCAACCTAGGAAACAACCTATATATCAACTTCTATACAACAACATATCCACCAAATATGGGTACTCATACAACAATTGAAGTATGTCTTAACTTTCAATGTAACCAAAAAATGACAATAGTGAGGGGTAGAAATGGATGCAACACTTCACCATATTTTATTATATTGTATTATCAAAATACCTTCATCAGATTACATATGTTAGCTCAAAACTTTAAGAAAAGATACTTGACCAGATGGTAGGACTCCCAATCACTCTACCTCTTTAAATCCCAGATAATAATACGCAGATGCTAAACTCTAGGAGATAATGTTCTCTCAAATTGTACATATCTAAGAGACAACTAATGATGAACATTGAACTACTGCAATATATCACATAAACATAATAGATAGATAAAAATGGAAAACCAAGGAGCCGAAGGATGAGGACTAACACATTTATGTATCTTCACTTCATTCTCTACACTAACACATTTCTGACTCTTCACTTCATTCTCCTTTCCAACCTTGGGTACACTCACAGGATTTTTATTAATCAAAACTTGGGCTTGGGGATTGGAGTACAATATGTTTGTGTAGCACACTGTACATAAGTGGGGGTTATCTCTCTTTAAGGTTTGATGGAAAGAAACACAATAAAAATCAAATTAGTTGACTAGTTTTGGAATTGGTATGGATGGGTAAATGGAGTACAATATGTTTCTGTATCACACTATAAAAAACAGGTTGAATAAGGGTTAGCTATCTCTCTCCAAGGTTCGATGGAAATAAATGCAGCCAAAGGAAAATTAGCAGACTAGTGATAGAAGAGTATTGATCTCTGTATAGATTGAAGGGACATAAAAAAAACACATCTTTAAGCATCCATTCAAGAATTTATATTAGCCTTCTCTATAGTTTGTCACGCATCCAAGAATTTATATTAGCCTTTATGGATTGTCACCCATCCAAGTATTTATACTATAATATTAAAATAAATAATTACTAAAATAAGTTATATTACAATAATAATAGAAAAATTATTCAATTAATGTTTATTATATTATATAAATAAATAATTTAATAAAAACACAAACAATATTTTATTTCATAAAATATAAATATAAATAAATAAAATAATATATAATTAGAAAACCACACAATATTGATATTTTTAAAGTTAATTAATATTTCTAAAATTAACATATAACATAGGAACTTTTAAACTATGTACTTACTTTACACTCAAATTTAAAATAAAAATCAAACTATATATATATATATATATATATATATATATATATATATATATATATATATATATATATATATATATATATATATATATATATATATATATATATATATAGATAATAGGATTAAAAAGTATTTTGTTTTTTATATAATTATAATATATATTTTAAATTATAAATAAACTCTAAAATATATATTATATCTTTAAAAAATTATAGTGTATATAATTCATTGAAATATCAATGAATATATAAATGGAAAATCATTTACAAGACACTCAAAATCTAAATTCAAAATGAATGATGCACTATCACATTTCGATATTCTAGGTAATATTTTATATTTGAATATCATAATACTTAATATCATTAATTTATATTAAATTATGGAAAATTAAATTCTAATTAATCAAGCCAAATATGTTACATGGAAGTAGGCATTATTGAACTCATAGATAAAAATATCATCTCCAAAACAAAGAGCCCACATAGTTATATTTGTCATTTTAAAATAACTCAAATAACCTATACTCTCACACTGTTTGAATAACAATTTACTAAAATAATTTATAAATTTATATGGTCATTAGTTGTATAATTTGAACATTTGTATTTTATTTAATTTACTTATAATTTAAATATTTGTATTTTATATTTTTTTTTATAAAATTTGTGAATTAAAATTCTAATAAATTTGATGCAATTTGATTATGATAATTTTGATATTTTTGGATTTAATTATTTTTAAGCAAAAGTTTTAAGGAAAATCACTAAAAAAAAATAATATTTATTGTTTATTAAAATTTATTAAAAATATTTTAAAGATTTAATGTCCAAATACTATTTATATATAACATTTCTTAAAACAAATAAAAAACAGAAATACATATTTTATATATAGCATTTCTTAAAACAAATAGAAAACAAAAATACATGTTTTATACTGGGTTAATATTAATTCCTCTCACAACATATAAATATACATATTTTATATGAAACATAGATATTGGATAAATAAATAAATTTTAAAGTGATTGTATATAATAATTACATAATCAATTGAAAAATAAGTGAGTTTATATATATATTTCAATTGTATTATAATTTTATTTATTTGTTTAATAATCTGAATATTATATTTAATAGATGCTAAAAAAAATGTTAATAGATATTTTTTTGTTATTTTGAATAAGTAATATATAAATGCTCAAAAAATGAATGTTAATACATATTTTTTTTTGTTATTTTGAATGAGTTATATATAAACATATGAATGGTATAAATTTAATAGAGCAAGAATATTATTTTTGTTATATGACTTTCCATAAATAAAATTAAAAGTTTTTAAATCATATTATAGGTTTATTTCTGTCATGTTGTCTTCACTTTACTTATTCTCAACATTATATATCCCACATAAATCTCTTGTAATTGCTATCAACCTTTATTTAATTATTTAATTTATATTAGTATAGTAATATATAAATATTTTAAAAACATTTTCCACTAATACTCATAAAAATATAACTTTCTACCAATATATAAATATTTTTAAAACATTTTCCACTAATACCCATAAAAATATAACTTTCTACCCAGTTACCTTTAATTTCATTAAAATGAGATTCTAGACAATGGTCTAATTTATCTATGCTTTAAAACATCTCATTCATTCACGGCTTAGAAGGATCTACGAGTAGGCTACATTTAGAAGAATGCATGAAATACAATTGGGTACATTCAGAAGAATACATGAAATACTACTATAATTTATAAAATATTTCCTCTAAATTATTAATGATATCTTGAGAATTTGATTCTCAAACATTACAACGTTGAAAAAGCTTAATATATTAAATGGAAGTACTAAATACTTGGATATAAATAGCAGAGAGTAAGTAAATGTTGAATCTACTAACTCTGACAAATCGAAAACATAAAGGAAAACCCATATATTTTAGACATGTTTCAATACGAGGGCATCATAATAGTTTAATAGAATGAAGCTCAAATCCTTTGGATCCTTAATATGGATTTTCACCCACACATTTCTAGGAGGATGATAAATAGCATATGGTATTGTCAATGTTGAATCTACTAACCCTGACAAATCGGAAGCATAAAGGAAAACCATATATTTTAGACATGTTTCAATGCGAAGGCATCATGATAGTTTAAGGAGTCGTCTAACGAGCCGGAGGAATTGCCCGGACGGTCAAAATTGGCCGGAATCCGGGCCAAAAAAATTTAAAAAATCTTGCAGAAACAGTGTTTGAATCCTGATTTTGTCATTGGAAATGGGTTCAGCACCATCAAAAACCTGTAGGACACCCAAAATATTAAACTATGATAGTTATAACATGGATTTAGAAAAATTGCAGCTAGATTTTCTGAAAATCTTATCCGAATTTTCATGATTTTCAGGGCGATTCCTCTGGCTAGTTAAACTACGGCATAGTTTAATAGAATGAAGCTCAGATGTGTTGGATCCTTAACATGGCTTTTCCCCAGACATTCCGAGGAAGATCATAAATAGCAGATGGTATGGCCAATGTTGAATCTACTCACCCTTACAAATCGGAAGCATAAAGGAAAAGCCATATATTTTACACATGTCTCAATACGATTGCATCATAATAGTTTAATAGAATGAAGCTAAGATCTGTTGGATCCCTAATATGGCTTTTCACCCAAACATTCCCAGGAGGATCATAAATAGCAGATGGTAAGGTCAATGTTGAATATACTAACCCTGAAAAATCAGAAGCATAAAGGAAAAGCCATATATTTTAGACATGTTTCAATACGAGGGCATCATAATAGTTTAATAGAATGAAGCTAAGAACAGTTGGATCCTTAATATGGATTTCACCCAGACATTCCGAGGAGGATCATAAATGGCAGATCGTATGCTAAGTGTTGAATCTACTAACCCTAAAAAATCGGAAGCATAAAGGAAAAGCCATACGACATTTTCAATACGAGGGCATCATAATAGTTTAATAAAATGAAGATAATATCTGTTGGATCATTAATATGGATTTTCACCCATACATTCCCAGGAGGATCATAAAGGTATGATCAATGTTGAATCTACTAACCCTGACAAATTTTGAAAGCATAAAGGAAAATCCATATATTTCAGACATATTTCAATACAAGGGTATCATACTAGTTTAATAGAATGAAGCTCAAATCTGTTGGATCCTTAATATGGCTTTTCACCCAGACATTCCCAGGAGGATCATAAATAGTTGATGGTATGGTCAATGTTGAATCTACTAACCCTCAAGAATCAGAAGCATAAAGGAAAAGCTATATATTCTACATATGTTTCAATATGAGGGCATCATAATAGTTTAATAGAATAAAGCTCAGATATGGTGGATCTTTAATATGGCTTTTCACCCATGACATTCCTAGGAGGATCATAGTTGTAGGTAATGAATGTGTCGTCATCGCAGATGACCTTTACACAACCGATTGTGGAAGAATTCTTCAACACAACTTGAGTGTAGTGTCCACATTTTGCAAATTGGTCGCACGTACGAGTCTCATAGTTGATTCTAAAAAAATGCACAAAGAAAAATTTGTACAAGTAGGCTTAACCGAAGATTCGTCTCCATAATGAACACCTAGTTCTCAACAAAATCTCAAGAAAAGTTTGTAAAAAATACCCTTAAAAAGAGTACCTGAAAAAGAATAGTGCCTGAAAAAAGAAAAACAAGAAGGAATCATATGTAAACAATAGCTCCTCACAATATTACGATCCAAAAGAAAATGATGAGTTAACAAAAATAAATTACCAAAAGAAGTTTTAGTGGTTGAGGTCCTCAGTGAACCTCTGAATAGTATCTGGGAGGATTGGAGTTTGTGACACACATTTGTAATTAAAATCTCTCAAGAGAGATTATGAAAAGGAAAGATAAGTCAACAACACCTACAAGAAGGATTCACAATGGAATTGTGAAATCAAAGAATATTTAACTAGATTACTAAAGAGAGAAACTTTCATCTAGGTATTCTCTCAGAAACAATACGTTACTCCAGGAACTCGCGGCACATAACCTTAGAAGTGATGCGTACAAGAGGTTGCGAAGGGACCTAATGACTTAACCGGAAAGAAAAATTAATGTCAGTTATAGCGAAGGTATTAAAGCTTGTAAGGAGAGTGTCATGTCAGATATTGTATAGGTCATGTCACTAGCGATGAACTTTAATAGATTTAATTTCTACATATTTCATTATTGTCCCATTATACAGATGAATGTATGTTTTTTTGGGTTCGGCCTACCACCATCTTGCTTCCGCTCAGGAAATAACAAAACATATGTCTCTAATCAACTTGGCCTGACTATGAATTCAATCCACAAAATTAAAAACCTACCACTGGTTCATCGATGGGAGATCGAATCGCAATCATAACAGCTTCACCATGGACAACTTGCAGTTCTTAATTCTAAGGCTAATGTCGGCATTGTCGTCGAGCCTATTGATTACCACGCTGCATCGCAACGGAACTTAAGCTTCCTGAACTTGAATTTCCCCAATTTTATCTTCATGGGAACGTTGGCCTTCAAATCCAAGGGAACACTACCCTGCTGCCCCTGTGCATTGAGCGTGGATATCATGTCACTGGTGATCTGCTCTCAACGAGCATGACATCCAAGACAGTGGTAGAACACCGGCAGGGCACCCATACAGAGCTCTATTTCTGAGTACGAAAATCGTATGCTTTGGCTGCCTTCTCTTTTCTGTCTTGTCATATCCACCTATAAAATCAATAAGGCCATTTATCAGTTCCATATGGGCAAAAGAATTTTATGAGATATGTGCATGTTACATTCACCGTGGCAATGAACATCACGTTTAATGCCTGCCTTTGCATGTCTCGTCTTCTCTTTTTCAACTCACCATAGGTCAATCTATGTCTACAACATTAACATAAAACTAAGGTCAATGGTTGCGCTCCTTTCTCTCTTCTCCTCATTTTTCCATATTACTAAATGGTAGCCCCTCAGCTTCATTCAACAGTTCTCGCGGCTTTCGTCAAGGAGATCCTTTATCTCTGTTTCTTTTTATCATTGATGTGGAAGGACTTGGCCGATTAATTAAGGCTCATCTTGCGGAAGGAAAGTTGCAGGATTTAAAATTGTGGGGTCCTAACCTTCCTTTGACTCATCAGCAATTTGTGGACGATATCCTATTATTTTGTGTGGAATCGGTGAAGGAATGTAGGGCAATTATTCAGATATTAAAACTCTTTATGGAGGCTTTAGGTACTCAAATAAATAATGACAAGTCTAATGTATATTTCTTTAATTGAATCTGGCTATAGAGAACTTTCTTGCCAGAACTTTAAGGTTTCAAATTGGTTTGTTTCCGATGAAATATTTGGGTATGATCTTAAATTCGGGCCCAATTAGAATGGTTGATTGGCAGGACATCATTCTCCATGTGGAAAAAAGGATTCAAAATTTGGCTTTTAGAGTCCTTAATGCTCCGGGGCATCTAATTATGTTAAAATGAGTACTCCAATCCCTACCTCTTTATCAGTTGTTGGGTAGAGCGTGTCCGAAAGGGATTTGTAATCAGTTGGTCTCTTTGTGAAAAGAAAAAATTATGGCAGTGTGTGCAAAACCATCGGAAATGTGCCCTTCTCAGTTTGGATAAACTTGTCAAGCTGAAATCAACTGAGGGATTAGGACTTCGAGATCCGTTTATTTTGAATAATGTTCTCGGAGCTAAACTTTGGTGGAGGTGGCTCCACGGAAGATTTGATCTTTGGAAGAATATATGGCTGACCAAATACAATATGCCCCAAACAGTCACTGGTCGATTGAAAGTAGATATTGTTCCACGAGGCTCATCTATTTGGAATTGGGCAGCAACAAACCGACATTTAATCCGTACACATAGCTTTTGGGAAATTAGGGAAGGATACACAGCTCTTTTTTGGGAAGAATCTTGGCAACAACGAGAGAAATTTTTTAGTAGGCTTGACTTGTGGGAGATCTTTTTATTCACCAATACACCTAATAATAGACTGATTCATCATTTTTGGTGCCCAAATTAGAACAGTTTATAGTGAAAATGGAAAGATGAAATCCACTGGCAGGAAGCTCTGGATACACAACAATGGGAAAATTTTGCTAAAGAACTCAAATGCAGGAAGATAAGGTATGTAGAAGGTTCCGATATTCTCAGGTGGGGATATCTTCCAAAAGGACTACTCACTATCAAAGAAAGATATTAAATTTAAGCCCAGAAAGTGTAGCATCACGCCAAAACTGTATGGAAGAAAATTGGGCTCTTGAAACATTGGCCAAAGGTGGAATACTTCTTATGGATGGTTAGTCATCGCAAGATTTTGACCTGGGAAAATTTCCAGAAACGTGGCATGTTTGGGCCCTCTCGATGCTACTTCTGTCAAGCAGTGAATGAAACAACAGAGCATCTTCTTAATTCTTGTCCAATGGTGCAGCCACTATGGAGGAATTTGGAGCAACTGTTTCGGCAAACAGATAAAAATCATCATAGCATAACGGACACAATCCGTAACTGGAGACAGGGAAGGTTTCATTGTCAAGTACTAAATAGAGCCTGACTCCTTTCATTTGGATTCCTCCTTTGGAATATTTAGAAAGAACGGAATCAAAGGGTTTTTCGAGAAGTCGAACAACCCATGAATTAGATCTGACAGCGTTCGGTTGAAAATATTTGGGAAACGATCTTAGTGGAAAGCTGGTCAGAAGAGGATTGGTAGACTCAGGGTTTGGAAGCTTAGATGCTGGAATGTTTAAATCTAAAACCTCAAATGCTTTATAACAATTTATGGAAGTATCGGCCACCTTGTCAGTCACTAGAGGAATAGTGGAAGCCCCCTCAGCAAGGCTTCCTTAAGCTCAATTACGATGGGCTTGACAGTCTGGGCTGTCAGAAAGGCAAAGGAATGTTTTCAAGTTAGAAATTTTGTTGCATTTTTCCATGCAAAAACATTTTGCAGTGCAAACGTAGAGGTAACACCGGAGACTCTTGGACGCTCTCTCAACTAGGCAAACGTTTTTATTGGGGTACGTATTCATCTGTCTGCATTCAGTCGCTGTTGATGTCTGTAAGGCTATGTTAGCTCTGTATTATATTACATTTCTCTGGCATTTTCCAATGCCCTATAACTCTGTGCCTCCTCTTTTGAGTCCCGTCAAACCCTGTTTTCGGGACCCTTGTCTTTTTTTTCCTCGATACTTTAGTTTTGTCGTGGCCCAGCTCAGTTTTTTCCTTTTATCGCACCGTGCTGATGTGCGGGTTCAAATTCGAAGGTCAGTTTTGGGGTAGTTTCAGTTCCTTGTTCAAGGGTCTGTGACATCGAGGGGTATGCTCAATTGTTGTTTTAGTGGAAGCTGCTGGGTTAGCGCTAGTCTGTGGTGGCATCCGAATGTAGAGTGGGGCAAATTGTGAAGCTCTAGCCTAGGGTCAACTCAGTCTTTTGCACAAAATTTCAGTAGACGTGGTTGGGGTTTTATTTATGTATGTCTGTTGCTATCTCGTGAATGGGTTCGGTCTGGTTCTACTTCGGCACACCTTAAAGGGATATCGTTTATGGAATTATTGTTATTCGCTTACAGTTGGGAGGTAGCGTTGTTTTCTGCTCATTTCAAGTGCTCTGTTACAAGCCCTGTTTCTATCCATTTCAGGCACTCTGTTTCTATCCTTTGCATGTGCTTTGTTCTATTACATTTCATGCACTCTGTCCTTGATCAGGGTTTTCGATTTTGGCATTGGGTTTTGTGGTTAGCTTTACTGTGTTCTTGTGGTAGACACATCGTCTCTATTCAATGGGTGCCCACCGTTTATTTCAATGTTGTTTCTCATTCCTTCATCGTTTTCTCCTGCCTGTCTTTGTTCCCGAATAGGCTACTCTCCAACATGGGGAAGCACCATTCTTGTCCTCAGTCTGGTAAAGGTAAACCGCAGGCCTAGCCTAAGCCTTGTCCTAAGAAGCGCGGTCAAAAATCTCGTCAAGAGATCCTAGAAACCCTCACTGCAAACTATGTTATAGGTAATTCATCCACTGTTCGCCAGGAGATCCGAGGCTGGGAACGGGACATTCAAACTGATCCTGAAGATAATGAAGTGGAAGCAGAGATCCTGGACTTCATAACTAACCCTTGTAATACACGGGGTCGTCTCACTTTATTCCAGCAGACTGTCCATACGTACTAGAGATTCAAGTGTCTTCTAGCCAAGGCTATGCAGAGTTTTCCTCCCACTCAAGCCAGGACTGAACCAACTAGGATTGAACCTCAAATTATGGAATTGCTTCAGGACATGCAGAACCAACTGCAACATAACAAAATCACTCAGTATCAGGCTACTGATCACATTATCCGACTAGATGATCGGATAGGCCGCATGGAGAAGTAACTTCAGCAGCTGCAACAAGTGGATATTCTTGGCTCAACCGTGAAAGATCCAACTCTGGTTTACTCCTATGATGGCTAGTTGTTTTAATTTTTCATCACGATTTTAGATGCAATTTTCTATTTTGCATGGACATATTTCATTTCCTCAGTATGTAGGTATTTGTGTAATCGGTCAGTTAGCTCATGAAGCTCATGGATGAATGAAACAGTTTCAATTTTGGTTTGCTTTTCATGCTTTAAGGTGGCCAACAGACCTGGTTTCCTATGGGCAGGTTGAGGCCACAGACTTGATTTTATATTTTTGTAATCTGCCTTACAATTATAAATAGAAAATAACAAGGTCCTACCAAATTTACAAAATAAAATAAAATTTAAAACCCATTTTTATTTATAGTTGGTTCAAAAGTACTAGGTTTCTCTAGAATGAGACATATCATTAAGCGAAAGTAGATTTAAGCCATTTCTTTCTAGCTCAAATTATATATATATATATATATATATATATATATATATATATATATATATATATATATATGTATATACATATATATATATATATTTCAAACTTTAATATATTATTATAAGAACTTGAGTTTAGACGTTTATACAACCATACCATATAATATTTGAAAACCCATTTACTGTTTGAAGTACTAGGTCTTGAAACGGATACCATAGTTAAAAAAGTTAACTTAGGCTATTTAAAAACCATTTTTCAGCCAGTTCCCAAGCAACAGGCCTCTTTGTAGTACGAGATAATGCACAATAAAGTAGATCCACAAGACGTTTTAATTTAAATTAAAACAAAGAAAGAGATACATAATAATCAAATTTTTTGTAATTAGAAAATTTATGATAAGAACTTGAGTTTGGAAGGATTGATGAACAATTAGACCAAAGTTGGCAAGAGAAACCTTCTTTTGAAAAAACTTAGAAGGGTATAAGTCACTTCCTTAATCCATCAAGAAATTGTTAAGCAAGAAACAATTGTTCCATTAGTTTTTAAACCACCTCATTACCCGCAGTATCTATTATTTTTCTCTTAATATTAAATATTAATCTTAGGGTCTCAAAATCTTCAATCGTTTAACATTCCATCTAATGATGCAAACTAGTACACAACTACAATTGGGGGAGTTGTTTTCAAAAAGAAATACCTTAAGGCATAATATAGTCAATTTTAATATTAATATTATCAATAGCTAACCTTATTATTATTATTATTATTAAATTTTAAACCTTGAGTGTCATTTATTACGATTAACTATAATTAATGAGAAATGAATTTGGTCAACCATAATTAACTATAATTAATCATGATCAACTAAAATTGATTATGGATGATTAAAGTTGAACGAAGTTGAATATCATTGACTATAATAAATATATGATTGATTGAGCTTGACTCTCATTAACTATTTAGAATGACTAAGTTTGACTATGTCATCACATTATAACATTTTCATTTTTGTGTCATAGTGTGAAATCATTTCTTATTCGTGATATTGTGATGTTTATTTTGGTTCCTCATATTGTGATGTTGATTTTTTAGTTTATTACATTGCGACTTAGATTTGTGTTGGTCATACTGCAAAGTCGATTTTTTTTATCATATTACAACTTTGGATTTTGTTTCTCATATTGCGGCATGAATTTTTGCTCACATAAGATATCCCAAATTTTGTTATCACATTATAATGCTTAATTAAATATTAAATTAACCTTAAATTTTATTAATTATAAATATTGAATTTCATTAAAACAAAATTATATTAATAATAATAGGAGTTTAAATTTAAACATTAAATAAACTTTAAACCTTAATATTAATATTATTAATAAACTTCATTGAACTTTTTAAATAATAAGGTTAATATCAATGTTATTAAACAATTTTAACCCTTATCAATAAAACCGTATTGAGACTTATTGATAAAATTTAATGGTAGCTTCCTGATTATGGGGGTCTAACAAAATCAAATTTTTAAGTGGATTCGTTTGGTAGACCTATGGGTTGTAGGCCGCTGGAGGGCGTTGATATCACCTCCACAACAATGGAACTCACCATTTCTTCCTTGCTCACCCCAAGATTGCGCTGAAAATCCTAACTTTCCATGAGCGCTCGCTCCGGGCCCTAGCCCATATGCCATACACAAAATCTTTAGCTAAAACCAAACGCGAAATGCAAGGGGCGAAGCATTGTTGTCCCTCAGACTTTGTGGGTCGGCGGATCTTCGTATTATCTTGAAATCTCGAGGACTCCAATTTCATGAAAAAATGATGACACGTAAATTTGATGAAGAATTGTTAATTATTTGGCATATTTCCATCAATGAATCAGAGTTCAAGAGCCGAGTAATCGTTGATGTTGACAATGATAAATTATGGATCCTTCCTATGAATGTGGGCTGTGCTTCTCCATTAAGATTTGTAACTCCTCCTACGCACTCAAAATTTGCATACACAATGTTGAATCTCTTGACCTTTCCTTTTTGATCATGAGTATCAGTTGCTATTATTCATATTTCACTTGGAGTAAGTCTTAGTTGAGAACAATGATGGTGATTTTCTTTGAAAGAATTGTGCATTGAACTTCGTAATGGGATAAAGGTGACAATAAAAATTTAAAATTCCAAAATAATAGTTTACTGAACTGAAATTAAAAACCCTAAATCACATTAGAGAATCTCGGTGCGAGCTAATGTTTAGTGTTAGAGAACAGTGTACAGGAACAGATTTTAATAGCAAAGACTTATGATATGACATTATCAATCATTTGAAAATTGATTCGTCCATAACTAATGATTCCATGATAATATTCGACAAGAAATAATGATTCCATGCATTATCATGGATAGATTAAATACTTCATTACGATATCACTCATGGTTAAAAAAAAACTATTTTCACTATGACATACCACATTTTATAGGGTTGTTCGTTGAATAAGATATTGCATTGAAGGCATTCTGACCATGTGATTAAGCTACTATGACATATCAACAATTAGAACATGTCACAATAATAGGGAGGGACTAGATAATTCAAATTCCAAAAACTTTTGGCAAACTTATGCCATGGAAATTTAAACCTTGGATTCGATACACTATCAGATAATGGTGTACCTAAAACAGAACTTCACCTAAAGCTGAAACAAAACACATTTATTAATGCAATGATGGGTATCTGTGTAAGTACTTAAGCAATATTTTTTCTATATGCACAAATTTTATGGCGGAAAAATTATACCTATGGAGATTGCACATTAATTTAAAATACAAAAATTAAAAGATAAAATAAATGGCAAAACGTAATGTGTCTCTAATGGTAAAATGCCAAAAATAATGATTTTAGGATCATGCCAATACCTCGTGCTTAAAATAAATGATAAACCCTAATGATGATTTTAGGATCATGCCAAAACCTCGTGCTTAAAATAAATGACAAACCCTAATGAGTGTGTAATGTTTAAATGCCCAAGTAAAGTAATGATTTTATGATTATGCCAAAACCGGAGTGTGCACTCCACTGGTGCGAATGTACTTTAGGGTGCCGACTGATAGGTAAGTACACATCACAAGGCAAACTTCATGTTGTAACAGACAAACAAATATTACATGTTGTAACACAGGAAATTATTACAGAAAGGTATTTCTATATTGTGGAGTGTTCAAAGAAGATATTAACAGTTTTATCATCTAGCTGTTTAAAACTAAGATTCCAATTTTTCATTTTCTCAAGTCTTCATTTGCGCGTGTCTTCATTTTCTTGAAGTTTTCAAATTCCAAAATCCGAAGGAAAAATTGTGTTATAGAAATTGAAACCATTTGATATGATGCACTCTCAGATAATGCTGTACATAAAACAGAACTTCACCTAAAACAGATAAAACAAAATACATTTGTCAATGCAATTATGCGTGTAAGTAGTTAAGAAATTCTTTTGTATGCACAAATTTTATGGTGGAGAAATTATATATATCTACGTTGCACATAAATTAAAAATACAAACAATTAAATCACATTCATAAATTATGGATTTGTTAGAATATTAATCACACCCATTGTTACTTACTTGTCAATAAATGGTTCATAATTAATAGTCGGCCCATTCACTATTGAATCTGCAGCTCAAGCAGTGTAAAAATTGCAACTTCTAGGTAATGAAATATGTAAGCGTTTATGTTGTGTCTTGAACTCTAATATGACATCAGAGCTTAGGTGATTTCTGAGGAGAGGTCGAGTGGTAAATAGTTCTGTGAGGCCGATTATGGTGCTAAGTGTTTAGGCGTTTTCCTTTTAGAGTTATAGTGCAGTGAGCGTTGAGCTGCATGTGGAGTTGCCTCGAAATGCGTTAGAAGAAGCACACTAGGTTGGTTAATTGAGGATAGTGGAGATGACCTAAAAATTTCATGTCTATTGTGTTTAACTTCTAGGAAATTGAGCACTATTGGAGGCGGTTAATAAGTGGGGATGTCACAGCCCTATACTTGAGATATTCTTTTAACCACGTATAGCGGGGGCGACAGTACTATACTTTCTCGTTCTAGAAATACTCAAGTGTACTAACTTCAACACTTAGTCAATTTTACAATCAAGTGTTATTAGCAATGCATTAGAATAACATTAATCTTGAATATTTAATCCTTCACAATTAAACATTCAACAATCATCACACAAGTACACCCATACATATTTGGGAGGGGCTACCCAAAAAGACTACACAATAATATATAAGAGTTTGATAATTCACAATTTTAACCATAATTATAAAAGTTTTCCAAGTTCGTGCAGCCACCTGCACACCTTTCCAAATTTGTCCAACACTCGTGTTTTGAGTCGTGCAACAATTGCCACCTAACAAAACTTCAATCTTATTGAAACCCCAAATTTACCTCCAAAATACAATTTCTCAAATCACCCAAAAATAGTGCAACCCAGGTCACTGGGGTCACTTCTTGCGTGTGCCCTACCCGTCCTGGCCCGGTGCTGTGTAGTCGGGTCACTCGAGTCACCTGTTGCATGCGGTTGTGCTCAACCTGACCTGTCCACACTCCATTCCTAAATGCACTAGTGGCACTCCTAGGTGTTACCTGACTATTCCTGTTGTTGGAATATTGAGAATTCCAAATGGAGAGAGTAAACTCCTCTCCTCTGAACACAGAGAAATTTAAAAATTTTGACAGGAGATAGAGATTTTAACACCGAAAAAAAAACTTCCTATTTCTTTCAAAAATTGTTACAGATCGTCCTCAGCACAGAGGGATAACATAAGAATGGTGACTGCTACAGACGCAGTGCATAAGAAAACATTCACTGTCTAACGAACAACACTCTTTGTCCCTGTAAACCAACACTGTTGTGTGAACCAAAACAAAAAAATTACAACACATCACTACTCAGGCTCACGGGCCTTTTTCTTTTATATATGCCGTGCATATATTACATGAAAACTATATAAGAACTTAAAACAACAAAAATAAACCAAATACAAGGAAAAAAAATTGCAGAACTTAAAAATATGAGATGCACGACATATGAGTGGGGACCACTTCGCAGTCGGCAATCGGCAAATTGGTGGTGACAAACAAAACTTGCGACTTGGTGAAGTGCGATGTTGCGATTGTGATTAGATCGCGTCGCAAACATCCAATGAAACATTGTGATTGCGATTATACAACAGACGCGCTGGCTCGATATTAAATCCACCATATAAATGGCGTCGGGTCTGCGCTTTAAACAGACGCGCGACCAAGCAACAAACCTCTGATCTTCTGATTGCGATTGGAATCCGGACGCGACGCAATATATAAGCTCCGTCACATAATGCCGTCGGGTCCGCCCTTTGGTAATGTGATCGGGGCACATAACAAAACTCCGCTGATTGAACCATTGCGATTTGAAACCTGCGATTCCAATAAGTCATCACCATGTGGTCAAGTGGACCCACGGGCCTCGCCTGTTGTGGGGCGATTTATAACATGAATTTTTGGTTGTATTGTGTACAATCGTTGCACTTGCAGAACTCTCCATATAATCAAGACACTTGGTTGGTGATTCATATACATTGCGATTTGTGATTGCGATTGGATCGCATCGCATCGCATCGTAGAACTCCTCATCAACAAGACACTTCAAAAAAAACTTTGCGATTCCGATTGGCATATAAATGGTGGGGACCACTTGTCCACCAATTCAGAAATAAAAGGACTTCCGCCTGTTTGAACAATTTTAGTTGTTGAGAGCTTTAAAGCCCGAAATGACTGGTTTTTATTAAGTCTGCTCCTCTGCAGACAAAAATGGCTCTGCCCATCACGAATTCAATTTCTTCTTTACGGATTTCTCCATTCCTCTTCAATACAGAGTGCTGCGCACTCAATCTCCACTGCTGCTGCCTTTGTACTTGTTTCTTCCTGCACAAGGCTGGCAGGTGACTTTAATATTTCAACCCCTGCCCTGCACGCCTATCGCCACAGTCTGAATCTGCAATCTGTCCGTGCCCAAGTCCTAAGTTGTATGCCTACATTGTAGGTGCATGGTATGCACGACCTGTGACCTGAACTTCCCATGAACCTTTATGCATGAAAACTCCTGCCGCTTCTGGTTTATGCCTTTGCCTTCAACCTCCTTTTACTTGACATGTTCAAAAATTGTGATATTGTTTAAACTACGAACTACTGGTGATATGATTATCTAATGATGAATTAGAAGGTCCACCTTCATCGCATTTATATGCTTGACCCTGGTGCCATTTGGCCGAGGTGTCATGACTCTGTACTAGTTGGCCCACTCTACACATGTCAACCTGCACACTTTTTTCAAGTCTTATTCCGCTCCATAATATAACACGTCGGCCTACCTATAACTCAACAAAAACTCCATGTAAAGTCTTCTCATCGCACATAAAACAAGTGCCTCCCATAGTGGATCACTTAGGTCACTCAGGTTAGCTCGGTCACCCGTTCCTGACGTGCTGAGATTGCTCATCCACTACACTAGCGCTCTTTTTCACTAAATGCTCCCTCCATCACATGCCTTCACTCGATGTCCCTATGTATTTCCCACCCTCTTGGCCCCCGACGCTCACTACCCTCACCAAAACACACGACTCTATCTGCCACTATCACTGAGGGTGGGTGATCCCCAACACGGTGTGTCTGTCACACTTTTCCTTCGCACATACCCAAGTTGGCTAATATGGGTGCTTGTCGCACATTGGCATGCCTGCTACAACTCGGTCGCACATGACACCAACTCGACATGGCTTGAACTCGACGGCATGACAGATAAATCCGTTCAAAATCATGGATCATAGTTAGTTTGTTAGGGCACTTTCCTATTAGGAGTGTGGCTTGTCATGCTAGAGTATACTGTTGTGACCCATGTCAATTTTTGTGGAGTGTTGAAATTTACTCTCAACTGCGAATTTGAATAGGAGGAAAAAACTTCAATTTTGATGTGAATTTTGAAGGACAGGTACAGCATTATTCTTGTTTTGTTTTTGCAGTCCACCATGCATTAAGTTTCTGGGTTTAAACCCCTGCAACAACAACCCTGTCATAGCCCTTTTTTCTGATATGAAGATTGTGGTTCAAACCACGCAAATCATTCCATTAACCTTACCTACCGCATTTAAATCTCACGCCATTTGATTTGCATTTAAAATAGTCCATGTCATTCTGGTGGACCCCTCTAGTCAACATCACATCTCCTCAACCAATCATGCCCTCATCACATGAACCCATCACTTATGTTATCACTCATCTAATCCCATGAAAAGAGTGGACCCCACCATTACCACGTCATCCAACCTGCAGCCAATCAGAAGCCTATCTCACAATCTTGTGCCTACGTCACCGATCCTCTGCAACCGTGCGATAAGGCATGTCCCACCACTGACATCTCACAAGCCCTCGACCAATTGCACTTCGTCACAAAATATTGATGCCCAATCAGCCATCGCGATGATCGATGTGATAAACCATCGCACGATATTTCAACATATTTCGTATTGTTTTGATTTAATGTTTGATGAAATATGTTCTTGTGATATGCCATGACATGTTTTGTTTTTTATAAGTTTAAACTTAGGCTTATAAGTTTTTTTTATATATATGTGCCACGACATTGGCATATAGTTTTAGACTTAAGGATAATATTTTATATATGTATTGTAAACATATATATATGTTAACAATACATAAGATAGATAGAATGTATGTTATGTATACTGTGAGAGAGTAAGACCATGTAAATCTAAAATAGAGTGAAGGAGCAGCATTCCTTTGTAAATCCAAAACAACAGTTCTAATGATCTTGTAATAGAAAAAATTTTAATTAATGATAGAAAGTGTTTTAGCTTCTCACTGTGTGAATTTTATTTCCAGTGTATTTTATTTGTTGCTCTCTCTCTGTGTGTTAGAAGAGGAATTCTTATTTCCTATGTGTTGTTCAGGAATCATCAGAAATTCCAACATGGTATCGGAGCCAATCCAGGCTCTCAGCAGTTGCTAAAGAATCTATAGGAAAAGAAGAATAATACTGTTGAAGCATTTCTCCAGCAGAGTGAAGGTTTAGCAAGTCAGGTATTTATTAAAAAAAACAAAGTTATTGTTTGTCTTAAGAATACACTCCAAAGAACTATAAAAGAGAAGTCTTAAGAGTTTTAGAGACAAAGGTTATCTCTCCAGCAGTGAGAAAGTTTGTTTAAGATACACAGTCAAGTTTTTAACATAGTTCTACAAGGCTAGCAATGGCAGGAGCCAACACAAGCACAAGTATGGAAAATACTCAACTCCCACAGTTCAATGGGAAGAACTATGACTATTGGGCAATCATAATGAGAGCCATGTTTGCATCTAAAGATTTATGGGAGCTAGTTGAAGATGTTTTTGAAGAACCAACAGATGAACAAGCATTTAATGCCTTAACACAGGCAAATAAATATTTGCTGAAGAGTAATAGAAAGAAGTACGCAAAAGCCCTCTTCTATCTCTATCAAGCAGTACATGAAATAATATTTCCAATAATTGCAGCAGCCATGAAGTATAAAGATGCATAGGATACCATCCAAACAACCTACAAAGGTATGGAAAAGGTAAATACAAAAAAGCTTCAATTACTGAAAAGAGATTTTGAAGTCATTTGCATAAAAGAGTCTGATACAATAGACTCATTCTTCAAACTATGTATTGAGTTAGTTACCAAAATAAAATCCCATGGAGAGACAATAGAAGAAATAAGGATAGTAGAAAAAGTATTGGGGAGCTTACCATCAAGATTTTATGTGATAGTAATAACCATTGAAGAGACAAAGGATCTCTCAATGTTTACTGTTGATGAGCTTCATGCATCTTTGATGACATATGAACAAAGACTGAGCAAAACAACAAACTCATCTTTGGAGCATTCCTTTAAGACCCAAATTTCCTTTGGAAGAGGAAGAGTTCAAGGAAGTTCAAACTATAGAAGAAAAGGTAGAGGCATAAGCGAGAATAGAGGAGGAAGAAACAACCCTGCAAGTACAAGTGGAACGGGTAGTAATCAAAGTCAGAATCAGAGCCAAGGCAACAACCAAAAAGGTGGAAAAAATCAAGCACATGGACAAAGGTATGATAAATCCAAGCCCAATGTCATTACTCTAAGAAGTATGGTCATTATCCAAATGAATGTAGGAACAAACATAGTGACATGGGTAATATACCCAGTGCTAACTTTACTAAAGAAACTCTAAATCAAGAGAACTTATTTTTAGCATGTAATATGGCTGAAGAAAAGAGTGAAGATATATGTTTTCTAGATTTAGGATGTCGCAACCATATGACCAGAAACATTTCTATGTTTTCCATGTTAGGTGAAAATATGAAGTCTCAAGTAACATTGTGGACAGACAGTAAAGTCTCTGACAACAACAAAATTGAATTCGGGCCCCCATGGAGAGCTGGTCTCTAATGTAGCTCTGTCAGCATTTTCATAATTTCAAGCTCTATTTAAATATGAGAATCCCCTCTAATTCGTGTCAAATTTATTTGTCAATTTCATAGAAGTTGACAAATGAATGCTTTATTGCAACTTTAGTATAGCCACCTATATGCACACCTCCTTATGTTCCCCCTATTTCTACATGCCTAAATCATATATACACATTTCATATGTTATCCCTTCCAACGCTAAGACTTTGGATAAACTTAATTATATCTCCAGACTTTACTCCTTCGCAATTTAACCCACGACAATCCTAAGTCCCTACCATCGGGAGATTTAATGTATTAAGGTCGACAATGCACTTTAATATATCTTAGGCTTAATTTAATACCCAACAATAATTACAATGAAACACTTTAACATGCCTTAGGTTCGGGCCCACATATATGATTGATGGTTTTCATTTAAATTTGCACACCATACCTTAGTTTATCCTCTGAGCTCTTTTAAGTGCAATCACCATTCGATGGTCAGTCTCCAGATCGGACGATGTACGTCAATATCGCGCTAGATTCTCTGTCGACAGTTAACGTACGATGAGGGAGCGATGAGGCGGTATTGCGCCGTTGACGTGGCAGATTTTCACAGGATCAATTTCTATTTGAGTGGTTTCCCTTCCATAAAAAAAAAGGTCCGATCAAAACTGCTCCAGTTTTATACAAGATTAACTGGGGTTAACGCCCTTCTTCTTATTCACTCTGGTTCATTAAATCAGGTTAACACTCTCAACTCACAGCTCTTACAAGCAAACAACATTACAATATGCACTCTCTCAATGGCTAACAGAACACAGGACCCAACACCTACGACAAGGACTCAATGCATCCATTCATGGCCTCCTACAGGGATTATGATGACAAAACACCTTCTGATAATTCAATGGGAAAGTACACACCACCACAGACAGAGGGACTTGCGGAGATTACATAGAAACTCTCTTCAATATTTAAACATAGAATTGGAGGTTCCAACCCCTCGGAACTAAGAAAATGCGCGCACAAAGATAGTTATACCAACACGCTGATGATAAACAAAACGTCAAATTTTATTCAACAGGAAGCAAATGATTAATACACACAAAATTTTACTGCGGAAATCTCCTCCCTCTAATGCATCCGGGGAGTATTATTTATATGTATTATTGTGTGTCTCTTTAGCTCCTCTGTGAGGACCATTTCTATTCTAACAAAAGGCCTAATTACATTCATTCGAATAGATGAACATGACATATGGACTTAAAGCTATTCAACTTCTACTGACTCTAACTGACCTAAATGCAACAGGAAGCTAATGTATTGACACCTTGCTGTTACAATTTCAAACGATTTTGATCCCTCCTAGCCACAACATGTGGACAAAACTCCTACATTGTTGGCTAGTGTCTAATGCCCCTGCATCAGACTCCCGAGGGAAATTTTCTTTCATGGAATCCTATCCATGAGCTCCTCCACTAATCTACCTCTCTTCTACAACATTCCTTCAGTCATCCTAGTGGCATCCTCCTCTGGCTAATCCTTCCACTTGATTAAGTACTGAAAGTACTCTTGTCCTCTTCTCTTCTTGGACACCCTTTTGTCTAATATCTTCTCTAGATGTAGCGGTTGTGATGGAGGTAGCTGCTTTTCCCACTCAATCTATTCCTTTTCTGTTGGTCCTTCTTCTGCACCATCATTTTCATGCTTATACAAATCTGCAACATTAGAAATTGGAGATATTCCAACATTAGGAGGAAATTCAATCTCATAAGCATGAGCAGAAAAATTTCTATGTATCTTGCATGGCCCAATATTTTTAAAATTCAGTTTGTTATATTACTTCTTTGGGAATCTCTCCTTTCTCAAGTGTGCCAAAACCAAATATCCTACTTGAAAATGGACTTCTCTTCTACTCAAGTCTACTCTGCCTTTGTATTTGATGCTGCTGCCTTGTAGCTATTGTTTCACTTGTTCATTTATGGCTTGGATTTCTGAAGCAAATTCCTCACCATTAGCACTCCTTGGTTCTGCCTTTCCTAGTTTTCTTAACTCTGATGTTCCTTTGGGGTGCATTCCATAAACAATATGGAATGGACTCTGCCCTGTGCTTCTGTTTGGTGAGTAATTATATGCATATTCTTCCTAGGGAAAAATATGATCCCACTGCTTGGGATGCTCTCTTGCAAGACTTCTCAAAAAATTTCCCAGACTTCTATTCACTACCTCAGTTTGTCCATTAGTCTGAGGATGATAAGATGAGATGAAACTCATTTTGGTAACAATTTTCTTCCACAATGTCCTCCAAAAATAGCCCACAAATCTTGTGTCTCTGTCTGAAACAATAATCTTGGGCAACCCATGCAACCTAATAACTTCTTTGAAAAACAAGTTAGCAACATGGGTGGCAACACGAGTTTTATAACATGGAATAAAATATGCCATTTTGGAAAATCTGTCCACTACAACAAAGACTGCATCATTCCCTCTCTAATTCTTGGGAAATCCTAGAACAAAATCCATACTCACCATGTCCCAAGGCCTGTCTGGAATAGGCAAGGGAGTGTACAATCCTGCATTCTGGCTCCTTCCTTTGGCATATTGACAGATTTCGCAATTTTTCACAAAATTTTCCACTTCTATTCTCATCTCGGGCAAATATTAGAAGTGACTCAGCTGCTCATAAGTTTTATCAGTACCAAAGTGCCCAGCAAGTCCACCACTATGCTTCTCTTTGATCAAATTTTCTCTCATGGAGAATTTTTCTACACAGTTGGTTTCTCCTGAATACTAAGTCCTCCTACAAGAAATAATCCAGCCAATGGATTCTATCTATTAGAACAGGGTTACAACATGCCTCAAATGCTTCCTTAAAATCTGAATCTGTTTTATACAGTTCTTTGAGAAAATCAAATCCTACAACTTCAAAATTGGTCTCTTGAACAAGCATGTGCCTCCTACTCAAAGCATCAGCTACTTTATTTGCTTGGCCACTTATATGTTTCAAAACAAAGTTAAAAATTTGGAGATACTCAACCCACTTGGCATGCTTATGATTTAACTTGCGTTGTTGTACAAGGTACTGCAAAGCATGATTGTCAGAGTATAATACAAATTATTTGGACATTAAATAATTCCTCCACTTTTTCAATGCCTGAACAACTGCATAGAATTCCTTCTCATAAGAGGAATACTTCCTTCTAGTTTCATTCATATTTTCACTGAAATAAGCTACAGGCCTATCATCTTAACTCAGCACGGCTCCAATGGCTTCTCCACTGGCATCACACTTCACTTGAAATGGTTTAGTAAAATCAGGCAGAATTAAAACAGGCTTTTCAATTATCTTTTGCTTCAAAAGTTAAAATTTATTTCTGCTTCAGCAATCCATTTAAATGGTTGTTTGCTCTTTTTTAGTGTCTCAATGATGGGTGCATTAATCTTACTGAAGTTTCTTATAATTTTCCTATAAAAACTGGCAAGTCCATGGAAACTTCTTACCTCAAAAACATTTATGGATGAAGGCCACTCCATAATTGCCTTAACCTTTTCTGGGTCCATCTTCAATCCTTCTGCAGAGATAAAAAATCCCAAATACATCAACTCTTCCTTCATGAATGAGCATTTCTTTAATTTTATCAGAAGTTTCTCTTGGTGCAGCTTCTTCAAGACATAATTAAGATGCCTTAGGTGTTCTTCTTTAGTTTTGCTGAAAACTAATATATCATCCAGACACACTATCACAAATTTACCAATGAATTCTTTCAACACGTCATTCATAAGTCTCATAAAAGTGCTAGGTGCATTAGACAAACCAAAAGGCATTACCATCCATTCATACAGTCCTTCATTTTTTTTAAAGGAAGTTTTCCATTCATCACCCTCTTTTATTATAATCTAATGATATCCACTTTTTAAATCTAACTTTGAAGAATATTTGGCACCACTCAAAAAATCCATTAAATCCTCAACTCTGGGCAAAGGGAATCTGTACTTGATTGTTATCTTATTGATTGCTCTAGAATCAGTACACATTCTCCAGCTTCCATCTTTCTTTGGGCTCAATACTGCTGGCACTGCACATGGACTCAAACTTTCTCTGATCAGTCCCTTGTCCATCAATTCCTGTACTTGCTTCCTGATTTCCTCATTTTCTGTGGGATTCATTCTGTAGGTTTCCTTATTTGGCAAATTTAAACAAGGGATAAAATATATCTGATGGCTGATATTTCTCACAGGCGGAAGCTTATCAGGTAAATCATCCACAACAATGTTACAATAACTATCTAACATCCCTTGGATTTCTATTGGAAAATCAAAAATCTTTGTAGAAGTAAGAACTACCTTAGGCTTGAAAACTAAAGCAAAGCTTACCTCTTCTTCTTCAATGTGTTATATATATTCCTTCCCGCTCAGCAACAAGGGCTTTGGATCAGCCACTCTGTTTGATTGTTCTCCTTCCATGGATATCAATGTATGATGTACCCCATACGTGAAGAACTTGTAAGTGTTCTTCTTGCCATCATGCACTGTTGCTCTGTCAAACTGCCAAGTTCTACCCAACAGTATGTGACACACATCCATGGGAATCACATCACATAGGAATTTGTCTTTGTAGTTGCCCATTTGCAACTCTATCTCACACTATTCCTTTAGAATCAGTTGGTGCCCTTTATGCAGTGATGCAGGAGCATTAGCTCGGGAAAATACCTTGTATTTTTATTTAAACTAGGGGTCTTATGTTTTTGAGAAATTATTAAATTTATGAGATTTTGAGTGATTAATTATGTTTTTAATTAATTATATGAGAGGATTTGTAATATTTCCAAATAATTGGAAAACATGAGTGAAATTAGCCTTCAGATAATTGAGAATTAATGATGGAGCCTAAGTTAGAATTAGTTTCAACGTTTTAGGGATAAAAATCTATCTTTTAGGAGTGTTGAGAGATTTGGGGATTTGTTGAGATATTGAAGGGATTGACCTCAAATTAGATCATTTTAAATTTGTATAAATTGATATGCCTCAAAGGCAAAGAGATCAGGTGAGATTAGAGGGTAGAATAGAGGAAGAGGTTGTAAGCCTCCAGCTTTTGTAAAAGGGCCATCGATTTGAAAATCTGGCCATGAATCAAGAGGTTTTTGTAATTGTTTACATTTGGTTTTATTGATGAAGAATTTAGTTTGAAAATTCTGTGTGAAATATATATTCTTGGTCGAATTTGGCAGAAACATATTTGAGTTCTTAATTCATTGATATGATAAACTCTGTGATAGTTAAAGCTCTGTATATAAAATGAAAAATCGATATTGTTTAAAGTAACGTCGACTTGCTGTTGTGAAGATATGCAAATAGCGAACATTTGAATTAAATCTGCATATAGTAAAGTAAATGAAAATCGATGTTTTCAGCCCCTGGTAAAAGTGTAAGAGATGTCAATATTTGTATAGTGTATATGGGAAATCTAACATCAATTGGTTGTAATAACAGTTCTGCATTAAGTTTTGTGGGAGTGTGTTAGTTCTGGAACCGTAACAAAAAGTGGAGCGCTTGTTGGTGGATTAATAGAAATGTCGGAGATGCGTAAGGAAGATTTAAGTGGAATTGGTGTTGGCACATTGGATTAGACAGCGATGTGGGTTCGATTTATTACCTTGGAAGAGCGTTTGAAGGATCAAAGAGGAGTTGAAGGTGTTTGAAAGATTTCAACAACGTTGAAAATTGGGCAGTATACAATCGAATGGACTTCGATTGGCAAGTTTGCAATCATATAGTCTATTTAATAAAATCTGTTTGTAAATGACAGATTTAATTGTGGATGAATCCCATGTCTTTTTATACTTCAATTGAAGAGAGATCGATTAGCGCTGAAGAAATTTTTTTGGACTCTGTCTATTCTGAATCGATGAAATAGTAATCGTTCAATACCGGTGGTGCAGAGTGAAGTTTCAAAAGTCGATTTGTGTTTCGGATGACATGTAGCAAGACGTGGAGGAATTAAGGTCTGCGCGAAAGGTTCTAGGGGATACACTTTGGCTTAAATTGAATGGTTCGATGAATTGAAGTCGGTTTGAAAAATCGAATAGTAGACAGAACTCGGAACCCTGCGTTGAAAAGGTGAATCTTGAATCAGCATTGAATTTTGTTCATTGTGAAACACTGTTGGATGAAATAAATCAGTGAAGGCGATTTGCATCGAGCTGGAAGCCTGAAGAGTGAATTTGTTGGAAAGTTGAGGTATGAGCCAGTGCTATTGAGAAATTAAATGAACAAGTTGAAAGATGTATGAATCAACATTGTTTGAATTGGAAATTGGTTTATTAAGAATCAATGTGTTGGAATTCGATGAAAGTCTGGCTTTTGAATTTCCATAGCTGGAAGTTGGGGTGGGTTTGATTAACCAATGTCAAAGATTTTAAAAGCAAGGGTGCACATAATAATGGAGTGAAGGTGAATGGTGTTAAATGATATGTGCTAATAAACTTCTGCATGGAGTTTTTTGAGATTGTTTTAAAGTTTGGGGTTGATTGCATGAACCAAATGATTGGAAATATGGCTTCTATAAACCATTAAAAAATGTGAATATATGTTAAGATAAAGCTTCCACAAATGATAGTTATGAAATTGCCCAGACTCGGAGTTTTATCTGGGCATTTATTAGAGATGCATTTTATATGCATGAGAATGGGAAAGATTCTGGGTTTGCAGGGTTGACCTGTATCATGCAGCCAGGACACCCTGTAGGGAGTTGGATGCTCCCTTGCCTTCAACTTCAACTTCTCTATCACCTCAGTGGAAACCAGATTGTCTGTATTGCCACTCTCAATGACTAGCTGGCAGCATTTCCCCTAGAATTTGCATATGCTCCTGAACAAAGTCTTCCTTTGTGCAGGCTCAGTGACCTCTTTGGTTTGTTTCAACAAGACCTTATTGACCACTAAGGATTCTCCCCTCTCTAGTAGGATTTCTTTTTCAACTGTTGCCTCTTCTCCAGCCTGAGCAACAAAAACATTTCTTGGACCAGCACCCATATTCTTTGGGCACTCATAGTGCTTATGTCCCACTTGATGACATCTATAGCACCTCAATTCTCTACCTCTGCCTCTACCTCCTCTTCCTCTGTAAGAACCCCTTCTGCCTCTTGCATCACCCTCTGTATATGCATTCTGAGGTGAGCTATTGTTAGCTCCATCTCTAGGTGTTGCAGGCATTTTCTCTACCACCCTGACTTCCCTTTCCACGGAAAGTACCTCTCCCTTTGGCAAACTGCTTTTGCAAGAGTTTATCCTCTGTTTTCAAGGCCATATGGTAGGCCTCTTCAACTGTCTTAGGAGATAGAAGACCAATTTCATCTTGGATCTCTAGCTTGAGACCATTCACATATCTGGCAGTATTCTCTGGTGTGTCCTGAAACTTCCCAACTCCTATACTTACTCTATAGAATTCTTCTGTGTATTCCTTTACTATCAGCAACCTCTGTCTCAGGTTTTTCATTTGCCTAAACAATGTTAGCTGATAATCACTAGGCAAGGATTTACCTTTTAACTTAGCCATCATTCTGGTCTAGCTTTTGATAGGTTTTTTGCCAGCTCTCCTTCTTTCTACTTGCACTCCATCCCACCAAAGTGCAGCATGTCCCTTTAGATTTGTTACTGCAAACTTGACCTTCTTATCTTTGCTCATTTCGTCATAGTCAAAGAACTTGTTCATTTCATTAATCCAATCCACTAGCTCTTCTGGATTTAGTCCTCTAGCAAAACATGACACTTCAATCTTGGGCTTAACTGCAGACCCCAGGACAGTTCTGAGGAGCCTCATGTCAGGAGGAATCTCAACATTTTCTCGAACTTCTTCTAATTCAGGTTCACTGATGTCTTCAGGATCTCTGGGTTGTCCTAGCCCCATGGCATCCATTCTGGCTTCGAACCTCTGCAAGGTATCCAACACTTCTGCATTGGCAATGGATCTGCCTCTCCTTCTGCCAACACTCCTACCAACTCATATTTCCATGTTAATTCTCTGCAAAAAAACTCAAAAAAAGCTCTGATACCACAATTGATAGCAAAAAAATTGAATTCGGACCCCCAGGGAGAGTTGGTATCTAACGTAGCTCTGTCAGAATTTTCATAATTTCAAACTCTATTTAAATATGAGAATCCTCTCTAATTCTTGTCAAATTTATTTGTCAATTTTGTAGAAGTTGACAAATGAATGCTTTAATCCAACTTGAGTATAGCCACTTATATGCATAGCTCCTTATGTTCCCCCTATTTCTGCACGCCTAAATCATATATACACATTTCATATGTTATCCCTTCCAATGCTAAGACTTTGGATAAACTTAATTATATCTCCAGACTTTACTCCTTTGCAATATAGCCCACGACAATCCTAAGCCCTACCATCGGGATATTTAATGTATTAAGGTCGACAATGCACTTTAATATATCTTAGGCTTAATTTAATACCCGACGATAATTACAATGAAACACTTTAACATGCCTTAGGTTTGGGCCCACATATATGATCGGTGGTTTTCATTTAAATTCACACACCGTACCTTAGTTTATCCTCCGAGCTCTTTTAAGTGCCATCACCGTTCGATGGTCAGTCTCCAGATCGGACGATGTATGTCAATATCATGTTGGCTTCTCCATCGACAATTAACACACAATGAGGGAGTGATGAGGAGGTATTGCCCCATCGACATGGCAGCTTTTCACGGGATCAGTTTCTATTTGACTGGTTTTCCTTCCGTACAAAAAGCGGTGCGATGAAAACTGCTCTTGTTTTATACAGGGATTGACCGGAGAATTGAACTGGGGTTAACACCCTTCTTCTTATTTGCTCTGGTTCATTAAATCAGGTTAACACTCTTAGTTCATAGCTCTTACGTGAAAACAACATTATAGTATGCACTCTCTCAATGGCTAACAAAACACAGGACCCAACACCTACGACAAGGACTCAATGCATCCATTCATGGTCTCCTACAGGGATTATGATGACAAAACACCTTTCGATAATTCAATGGGAAAGTACACACCACCACAGACAGAGGGACTTGTGGAGATTACACAACAACTCTCTTAAATAATTAAACACAAAATTGGAGGTTCCAACCCCTCGGAACTAAGAAAATGCGCGCACAAAGAAAATTATACCAACACGCTGATGATCAACAAAACGTTGAATTTTATTCAATAGGAAGCAAATGCTTAATACACACAAACTTTTACTGCGGAAATATCCTCCCTCCAATGCATCCGGGGAGTATTATTTATATGTATTATTGTGTGTCTCTTCAGCTCCTCTGTGAGGACTATTTATATTCTAACAAATGGCCTAATTACATTCATTCGAATAACTGAATATGACAGATGAAATTAAAGCTATTCAACTTCTGCTAACTCTAACTAACCTAAATGCAACAGGAAGCTAAGGTATTGACACCTTGCTGTTACAATTTCGAATGATTTTGATCCCTCCTAGCCACAACATGTGGAAAAAAATCATACATTGTTGGCTAGTGTCTAATTCCCCTGCATAAGTCTCCATCATGGGGAAAGGCAGAGTAAGTATTTTGACAAGAAAAGGAGAAAGGAGATCCATATCAGATGTATACTATGTACCTAGTATGAAGTGTAAACTTTTGAGCATTGGAAAACTCATTCAGAAAGGCTACAGTGTATTCTTTGAAGATGATGTATGTACGATCATCGACATACCACCAAGCAAAAAAAGGATTGCACAAGTGAAGATGATAAGAAATAGACTTTTTTCTCTCAAGATGAGAGAAAATTTGAAGAAAGGAGTTGCAATGGCCACTGTGACTCAAGGGACCTACCAAAGAAAAGAAAAATATGAAAACTAGTTATAGCATTTGAGGCTTCGACATCTCAACTTTGGAGGCCAAAATTTTTTGCATAGAAAGGGAATGTTAAAGGGAATACCGTTGATTGAGAAACTAGACAAGCTATGTGAAGGCTGCATCTTGGGCAAACAACACGGAGAAATATTTCCATCAGGAAAGAGCATAAGGGAAAAAGCACCGTTAGAAATAATCCATTCTAATTTGTGTGGACCAATGAAAACACCATCATTAGTAAACAACCGCTATATGCTAACCTTTATAGATGATTACACAAGAAAAACATGAGTATATTTCTTGAAGTTGAAGAGTGAAGTCTTTGAAAAGTTCTGTCACTTTAAAGCTCTTGTTGAGAATAAAAGTGGGCAGCATATTAAAGTTTTAAGGACTGATAAATGAGGAGAATATATCTCAAAAGAATTTTTGCACTTTTTCAGAGAAAATAAAATTCACAAGCAATTTACAACAAGGTATACACCACATCAAAATGGAGTTGTTGAAAGGAAAAATAGAACCATCATGGATATGGTAAGAAGCATGCTGAAGGAAAAACATTTGTGAATATTGGGCTGACGTTGTACATTGTGCAGCATATGTGCTAAATAGATGCCCAATAAAGAGTGTTATGAACAAAGTTCCGGAAGAAGCATGGATTGGAATAAAACAATTTCAATCCATATGAGAGTTTTTGGATGTGTGGCTTATGCACATATTCCAGATTAACTAACGAAGAAGTTGGACAGTAAGGGGGAGAATTGGATATTTGTTAGATATAGTGATGAATCAAAGGCATACAAAATTTATAATCCATTCACAAAGAAGTTTATGATAAGCAAAGATGTGAAGTTTATTGAGGAAGAAGCTTGGGATGGAATCATTGAGAAAACAGTGAATGTAAATACATGTATGTTTCAAGAATATGATGAGGAAGAAATGGCTAAAAGAAATCCCTCATTAGCAACACCACCTCCACCAACACAAGGAAATAAAGGTACACCAGAAGTTGGTATGATAACACCCTTGAGAAGTAATGACAATGCTTCTCCAAGCACATCACAATGATTAGATTTGAGTGCTTCTACAAGCACAAGTTCAGCAAGTGAAAAAACAACCAGATTCAGATGTTTGAATGAGATCTATTAGAAGGAAGCAAATAATGAAGGTATGAACTCTTTATTTGCATTGTATTGTCATGTAGAATACCCTATTAATTTTGAAGAAGTAGTAAAATATAATAAATAGATAAATGCTATGAATGAAGAAATAAATGAAATAGAGAAGAACAAGACATGGGAATTAGTTGATCTCCCAAAAGGTAAGGAAGTAATTGGAGTAAAATGGGTTTATAAAACCAAAAGCAATGTTGAAGGTAAGATTAAAATGCATAAGGACAGACTTGTTTTCAAAGGCTACAAGCAAGAACAAGGAAGACACTATGAAGAAACTTTTGCACCAGTTGCAAGAATGGAAATAGTAAGAGTAGTGTTGTCCTTAGGAAATTAGTAAGAGCAGTGTTGTCAATGGAAACAATAAGAGCAGTGTTTACCAAATTGATGTGAAATCAGCATTCCTTAATGGAGTATTGATGGAAGAGGTTTATGTTGAACAACCTCTGAGCTATGAGAAAGAAGGCCAAGAGCACAAGGTATGTAAATTTAAGAAAGCTCTGTATGGGTTGAGCCCAGCACGAAGAGCATGGTACAGTAGAATAGATGCATATCTACTAGAAAATGGGTTTGAGAAATGTGAAGGAGAACACACATTATACATCAAAGAAAATTATGGTGTTGGGTCTTGAAATTGTCATTCAATTCCATTACATTTTCTTTTATATGTCCATATTATCACCTTCACTCCACCCCCATTTTATTATATTTACCTCGCCATTACCACTATTGGGTTACATTTATGTTTTCCCAAAATTTATTAATTCCTAGTATTTTTAAATGAATTTGTGGTTAAAAATTATAAAATAATATGCACATACTTATACCTAACAAGTGGAATGAGTTTGTTTCCATGTGTAGGTCAAAATGAAGCTTCCGAAAGACCCTTATGTTGCTTCTCAAGCCCAAATTCGAATTTGGATGGAGAAGATCATGGGATCATTTCCTATTTCTATTGTAACTCTAAGAAGACATCTGCCTTATCACTTCGTATTTGGATTGTAACTCTAGAGATATAGGAAGAGATTCATGGACTCTCATTAATGATATAGCTTCTTATTTTTTGTATAAATAGGGGAAGCTTTCTCATATCAAATAATGTGTAAAATTGGAGTTATGCTAACGCTTTGAATACTGAATTAGATTGTGGCACCTTACTCATGAATGTTCCTTCATTTTTATTTGGTTTTGTGTACATATGCCATCTCTCATACTTTTAGATCAGCCACCTAAAATGTGTGAGATTTACTTGATTTTATAGATTAAATTTTATTTAATTTCTTAGTATTAGTTTTAGAATAACTGTGTAATCATTCTTCTTCTAAAATATTTCATGAAGATAGATAAATCTATTTTCAAATCGAGTTAAGATTGAAGTAATAAGAATACACTGTTTCCTAGTTCCATTATTGTTTTGTCATTCATTTTCTTAGAATATAATTGTCAATTAATTATGTCAATGGATATTTTCAAAAGCCATTCCAAGATGATGATCCTAAACTAAATGTTTGAATGTCTAATGCATACAATGATTGATTTTAATTTGCACATTGTTATTTTTTTTCTAGGAATTTACAAACTAAGGCATAATGGACTTCTCACATAACATGTCAATAGGGTAATACTTCACATTGAATGTTGCAGAAAGTCAAATATACATTGGTTGTTTACAGTGAGTTTTACACGCTTTCACATTTTTCTTTCAGATCATCACTTAAATACATCATTAATATTCCTAAAAATCATTCCAAAGAAGTTGATTTAATCATGTTTCAGGACTGAATGGTTGAATGTTTAATGAGTGCAATTACTGAGTTACCTTTTGCATACTTTACTTAGTTTTCTAGTTCATTAGGTATAATTGGTTACTTAACACTATCTCAAGAAGATCACACTTCATAACTTAATGTTGGAGTAACTAAATATATATTAGTTGTTTTCTTTTACATGTTTTGAAAATTTTTCTTAGATTTAAATTTCAGTTCCTGCAAGTGTGATTATGTGCTATATTTTATTTTGTATTTTCTTTCCCTATTTTTGTTACTTGATTTCATAGGTTAGTTTAATTTCATTTTAATTATTTGATTTCATAGATTAGATGAATTGGTTTCGTTATTTTGTAGTTATATTGATCTAAAATGAAAGATAATTTCTAGCACATACAATACATGCATGCTTCACAAGCTTACCAAACCCCCGGGTTGATGAATTAAATGACAGGAAATTACTTTTCCCCAACATTTTTGCGTCATTGCTAGAGAAGTGTGCATAGGAACTAGCTTTCAGTCTAGAGTGTATTTTATTTTTACTTTTTTTAAGTTTTTACTAACCATTTATGGACAAAAAATCTAGAATGCAGCTGAAAGACTACCCTGAGGAATTGTATCAAAAAGCGACTCTGCCACAATATTCCTCAATTATTCAAGATATCCTTGTGGCACATCTAAGGGAAAAGTCGATTCATGTATCCTTACAAACCATCAAGTACATTTTCAGAAAAGAGTTGAATTTCAGAAAAGAGTTGGGATATGGGCTACATTTCAAAATTCTAATCGTAAATGGCTTCATTGGAGAAGCATGAATATACTTAAAAAATAAAATGAATATATATATATTTTTTTAAATAGGAACAATAAAAAATAAAAGGTTAGAATTTTAGATTTTTTTTTCTTTTTTTTTTGTATAAAAAAAATGAAATAATAATCAACATTGATTAACTCATTTTGAATAAATTTCACTGATGCAGTAAGAATCACTTTGTTTTTATCACTTTGTTTGAAAATATAAATTTATTTGACGAAGTTGACTAATATGATCTCTTCCCATGCCTCGTTTCGACCTCGAAGTTCAAAAAATCAGATCAGTGAATTTAAAAATTAAAATTAAAAAAAAAATCATTAAAAATTTTGCTGTAAATTGATCTACAATTCTATTGAAAATTGCAATTTGAGTCAAGATCCTTTTATCGGTTCTGCAAATTTTAATGTTTTGCATCCTCTCAATATTTTTCGGATATATTGAATTACATGTGCACAATTTTTCTTAAAAAACAAAAAACAAAAAACAAAACATAATAAAAGATAAAAATAAAATTAAAAATTGGCCCATGGAATGGAGGCCCATGCATATGCATGAAGCCAACCTTTGGCTTGGCCTTACACATACGTGCAAGCCTTCAATCCACACAAATACCCATGAATTGCAATAAAAAAAAGGAACCTTCTCTTTTCCATATCTGATCTTCCTCAAGTAGGAGTTATTAGAATTCGATTTTAAAAGTTGTAGAGACAGACAATGAAGGTGTATCGGATGAAGAAATTGTTGATGAAGAGAAGATTGCAAATTGCTGATGAAAATAAGATTGCATATTCAATTGCAGAGACAGACAATGAAAGTGTATCACATGAAGAAATTGTTGATGAAGAGAAGATTGCAGACTGTTTATGAAGAGAAGATTGCATATTCCATTGTAGGTAATTGGAATGAGGAAGATCAATTTTAACTTCTCTATGAGAGACAAGACATTACACATGAAAACCTAAAAATAAAAAAAATCAAATCACAACAATTTTATTTTGTTGCAGAAATAATTGCCAGAAATGCATAATTGTTAAAAATACCCGATTTTAAAATGCATTTTCTGAGCAAACCAAGGCGAATTAGGAAAAAAAAACATGTATTTTTTCTAAAATGAGGTAAAATAGGTGCAATGGTAACATTTTTCTATATTTCATAGCCATTTGGGATAAATTCAAGGTTCTTCGGAGCTCCATCTTGCAGATTGCGTGAGGAAAAAACGATTTGTTTTGAACTGTTTAAAAATGGCAAGTTGAAAGTAGAAGAATCCAAGTGAATAAAAAACTTTGGTCCACATGGTGTGTGGTTTAAGAGTCCAATTGATTTAATGAATTTGATTTTAGACACATACGTGTCTCATGATTAAAATTAAATAAATAATAATAATAATAAAAGATCAGTTGAGAGGGTTGTGGCAAATTTCGCATGCTCAATTCCACTTGGCATTTTTCCAACATAATAGATCATCCATCAATTGAATTATTATATATTTCTTTTTAGATTTAATTGGGATCCTGAAATCTCCAAAAACATTGTCCTATAAAAAAAAATTAAAAATTAAAAAAATTAAAAATTAAAAAATTAAAAAATTAAAAAAAATAAAATTAAAAAATAAAATAAGAAAATTTTACAACATAGATGACGATTCAATTTGAAAAGTTTAATAATGACTTGCAAAACAATTAGAAGATTATTTATATGATTTCTCAATATTTAGCATTAAAATATTATTGCTGTGTATTTTTTTATGAATCTTTGACTTGCAGGACACATCGAATCTTTGTGATGCTAATCATATTACTAAACATATTGCATGAAGTCATCCAACAACATGTACTTGATTTATTTTTCATGTTTATTTATTAAAAACAGATTGTTATCGATATCATGAATTGTACTGAATATGACACTTTTCATTTACGTTAATCTGTTTTATTTTGGCATTCAATTTTTTGCGTAAGAGTCAGAGAGGAATTGGCCATTTCTTTTTTAACACAATTATGTTCTTTATGTCAAGTTTTTTTTGCAGGTTTGGTATAATCGAATGATGATTAAAGGAAACAAATTTTCGAGCACAATTGTTCTTCAAAGGACCAATTTCATGAGAATCATAAGAACAAGTCCATGCCCATATCCATCAATACCATTACCTTTCCTCCCTTTTCAATTATAAATCCAACCAAGAAATTCAAAGAAAGCAACAGTTGTTTTCCCAGCAAGAGTCAGTGGTTCATTTTTATTCACATACACTTTCCATTACTCTTTGTCTACTCCTAACCCACAAATAAAAGCAAGAAGCTCACTTACATCTTTATTGCCCATTGTCATTTTCCATTTTCATCTTCCATTTCCATTTTCCTTCTCCTATCATTTTCATTTCTCAAATAAACATTGCTTCAACGCAAATTATTGAGTCCATAGTCCTTTGAGTCTAAAATCCTTAAAAAGACACCTTGAGGATTACATGCCTTAATGGCAATTCTTCTCGCTGATGAACAACGTGAATACATTAATGTCCCTTGTTCATCGTATCTTCTAGGTACTCGGCAACAACAAAATTATTCATACCTAGAAAGATGTTTTTGGGCATATTGACTCTCATTGTCATCAATGGTGAGAGTTCTCATGTTTACTAGTGGCATCTATTAATGGCCACTAAGTTAACAATTTCCTGCTGTGTTCGACATCAGAACATATATTCACCTAGCAGGAATTATGCCAACGAGTTTTGAAGACATGAAGACTGTCATTTTTAGCATTTTGAATCAAATGAAGAAGATATACAGCCACAACATATTAACACCATTCTGAAATTGCAGAATTGGAGGAAAACTGCAAAATCAACATCATTTTGCAAAAAATTCAAAAATTTTAGTAGAAGCAATAAAATTCCATATGAACTCTTTTATATATAACTTGTACAACCACATGAAGAAGATTATGATCCAAATTTTGTAGCCACCATTTTGCAGAAATTTCAGCAGTTTTAGTAGAAACAATAAAAAGTCATCTTGAATATTTTATATATAACTTGTACAACCACACGAAGAAAATTATGATCAGAATTTTGTAGCCACCATACATGTAGCTCATCCATTTGGAGAGGGTAATTTAAGGTATGTCATTTTCTAACTTTTTACCATAGAATTCCTTGAAAAGCTAGAATGACAATTTTTAGAAAAAACATTTCCTTTCCTCATTTCACAAAATTGCCAATACCATCAGTTTGGAGGGGATACATTCATATTCACATTTTGCCACATTTTCACCACATTCAAAAGTCCACATAGTTTCAAAAGATATTAAATATTACATTATTATTATGAGTATACAATGGATTTTCAAATGTACTCAAAAAGATAATTGAATACAAACACAATCATGGTTGTCACACAAGAACCAACCATGATGCAATCCAATCGAAATATAGTTTGCAACAATAATAAAATTATCATTATGCACAGTTCAAAGATCAAAATTGAATACAATAACAAAATATTGTTGAAACTCAAGTACCAACCATGTTGCAATTCAACTAAAAGACTTTGTAGAAGTATGAAGTTATCAAATGATATCATGCAAAGTTAAGCCAAAGCTCAAAGGATAAAAAAGAATTAATGTAATAGATTGCATGAGGACATGCAATAACTTTAGTTGGGGGGTATGTTGGGCCTTGAAATTGTCATTCAGTTCCATTACATTTTTGCTTATTTGTCCATATTATCACCTTCACTCCACCTCCATTTAATTACATTTACCTTATCATTACCACTATTGGGTTACATTTATGCTTTTTCAAAATTTATTAATTCCTAGTATTTTTAAGTGAATTTATGGTTAAAAATTAGAAAATAATATGCACATAGTTATACCTAACAAGTGGAATGAGTTTGTTGCCACATGTAGGTCAAAATGAAGCTTCCAAAAGACCCTTATGTGGCCTAGTCAAATTCGAATTTGGATGGAGAAGATCATGGGATCATAAGGATATATGTATCATTTCTTGTTTCTATTGTAATTCTAAGAATACATGTGCCTTATCAATTCATATTTGGATTGTAACTCTAGAGATATAAGGAAAGATTCATAGACTCTCATTAATGAGATAGCTTCTCATTTTTTATATAAATATGGGAAGCTTTCTCCTATCAAATCATGTGTAAAATTGGAGTTATGCTCAAGCTTTGAATGCAAAATTAGATTGTGGCACCTTAATCATGAATGTTTATTCATTTTGATTTGGTTTTGTGTACATATCGAGCATCTCGATTTACCATCTCTCATACTTTTAGATCAGATGCCTAAAAAGTGTGAGATTTATTTACTTTTATAGATTAAAGTTTATTTTCTTTCTTAGTATTAGTTTTAGAATAATTGTGTAATCATTGTTCTTCTAAAATATTTCGTGAAGATAGATAAATCTGTTTTCAAATCAAATTAAGATTGAATTAATAAGAATGCACATTTGCCTAGTTTCGTTACTATTTTGTCATTCATTTTCTTAGAATAGAATTGTCAATTAACTGTGTCAATGGATGTTTTCAAAAGTCATTCCAAGATGATGATCCTAAACTAAATGGTTGAATGTTTAATGCATACAGTGATTAAATTTACACTGCACAGTTTTATTTTCTTTCTATGAGTTTATAGACTAAGGCATAATTGAATTCTCACATAGCATCTAAAGGGGGTAATACTTCACATTGAATGTTGCAGAAAGTCAAATATACATTACTTGTTTAGAGTGAGTTTTACATGCTTTCACATTTTTCTTTCATATCCTCACTTAATTGCATCACTGATAATCCTAAAAATAATTCCAAAGAAATTGATTTAATCATCTTTCAGGACTAAATAGTTGAATGTTTAATGAGCGAAATTACTCAGTTACCTTTTACATACTAGGTTTTCTATTTCATTAGGTATAATCGGTTACCTAACACTATCTCAAGAAGATCACACTTCATAATTGAATGTTGGAGTAACTAAATATGCATTAGTTGTTTTCTTTTACATGTTTTGAAATGCTTTTTTAGATTTAAATTTCGATTCCTGTGAGTGTGATTGTGCGCTATATTTTCTTTTGAATTTTCTTTCTTTCTTTTTGTTACTTGATTTCATAGGTTAATTGAATTTAATTTTCATTATTTGATTTCATAGATTAGACGAATTGGTTTTGTTTTTTTTGTAGTTAGATTGATCTAAACTGAAAGATAAATTCTAGCACATACAGTGCACGCATGCTTCACAAGCTTATGAAACCCCCAAGTTGAAAAATTAAATGACAAGAAATTATTTTACCCCAACAGATGGTAAGATGCTTATTGTAGTTTTATATGTTCATGATGTGATATTTACAAGCAATGATGCTTACCTTATTGAAAATTTTAAAACAGTCATGAAAGAAGAACTTGAGATGACTGATATGGAATTGCTGAGATGCTTCTTAGGAATAGAAGTAGAGTAAAATGAAAATATATTTTTTATTTCTAAAGTAAAATATGTGAATTTTTTTTGGAAAGACTTAATATGCAGGATTGTAAGGCAATAATTACTCCCACAGTGATGGGATTGAAATTGAGCAAGGAAGACAGCAACAAGGATTTTGATCCAATTTTGTACAAGAACATAGTTGGAAGCCTTATGTATTTGACTGCAACTAGGCCAGATATTATGCATGTTGTGAGTTTAATATCTAGATTTATAGAAAGGCCAAAGGAGGCACATTGGCAAGCAGCAAAGAGAATTCTAAGGTATGTGAAAGGAACAAAGAGGTATGGTATTTTATACACCTCTTCAAAATATCTTGAATTAATTAGATATAATGACAGTGATTGGGATGGAAGTATCGATGATAGGAAAAACACCTCTGGATATGCTTTTCATATGGGATCAGGAGCCATTTCATGGGATCTAATAAATGGCCAATTTTGGCTTTATCAACAGCAGAGGCAGAGTATGTGGCATTTACAACAACAACATCTCAAACAGAATGTTAAGAGACTTGTGTCGTGAACAAGTAAAAAGCGCAACAGTTTATTGTGATAATAGCTCAGTAATAGCGTTATCCAAGAATTTAGTGTTTCATAAATGAACAAAACACATTGTTGCTAGGTATCCCTAAATCATAGAATTGGTGAATAGTGGAGAAATTGTTTTGTAACATTGCAGAACACAATAACAGTTTGCTAATATTTTGAAGAAACCATTGGGGCATAAAAAATTTAATTTTTTTAGTGTTGAAATTTACTCATAGCTGCAAATCTGAAAAGGAGGACAAGACTTCAATTTTGACGTGAATTTCGAAGGATAGGAGCAGTAGCATTCTTGTTCTGTTTTTGCACTCCACCATGCATTAAATTTATGGGTTTAAACCCCTGCAACAACAACCCTACCGTAAACCTTATTTATTATATGAATATTGTGGTTCAAATCACACAAACCGCACCATTAACCTTATGGACCTATCACATTTAACTCACCCGGCATTTGATTTGAATTTAAAATAGTCCACGTCATTCTGGTGGAATCCTCCAGTCCACGTCATATCTCCTCAACCAATCACGTGCTCATCGCATGAACCCATCATTTATGTCATCGCCCATCCAATCCCACGAAAAGAGTGGACCTCGCCATTTCCACGTCGTCCAACCTGCAGCCAATCAGAAGCCTATCGCACAATATTGTGCCTACATCACTGATCCTCCGCAACTACATGATAAGGCATGTCCCACCATCGCTAGCTCACAAGACCTTGACCAATTCCACATCGTCGCAACTCTTGATGTCGAGTCAGCCAACGGGACGATCGATGCGATAAACCCATCGCACGATATTTCAACATATTTTGTAATGCTTTGATTTAATGTTTTATGACATATGGTCGTGTGATATGCCACCACATGTTTTGTTTATTATAAGTTTAGAATTAGGCTTATAAGTTTTTTTTATATATATGTGCCACGACATTGGCATATAGTTTTAAAATTAAGAATAAAATTATATATATATGTATTGTAAACATATATATATATATATATATGTTTAGAATACATAAGATAGATATAATGTATGTTGTGTATGCGATGAGAGAGTAAGACTGTGTAAGTCCAACACAGAGTGAAGGAGCAGTGTTCCTTTGTAAATCCTGAACAACACTTATGATGATCTTGTAACAACAAATTTTTTTATTAATGATAGAAAAAAATTTAGCTTCTCAGTGTGTGCATTTTATTTGAAGTGTATTTTTTTATTGTTGCTCTCTCTGTGTTAGAAGAGAAATTCTTGTTTCTTCTGTGTTTTTCAAGAATCATCAGAAATTCCAACATGAAGCGTTAGCGGTATTGAAGTCAACAATTAGTTGTGGATGTCGTGACAATGCGTCATTTTTTTGTTGTTGATGGAGCATTGTTAGTGTGTGATGAAATCAAGAGGTTATGTGTGATAAGATAGTGGTAATTTAATTTTTGTGGGTATTTTTTATTTCAATGCATCCGAGTGTTATTGTTTATTTTATTGGTGAAAGTTGACGGTAGGAGTCTATCTCTACAGAGCAGCTGTCGATCTGCCACGAGATTGGTTCTATGTGTGAAGACCCTAGTTTTTTCGAGCACACATGGACATTTACTACAAGGAAAATCTTCGAGAAGTACATGGGGTGTATCTTCTTGTGAAAAGAAATGGTGGGCTAAAAGATGAGCATTGGAGCTCTGCGCTGGCATGTAGTGATTCTCATCACTAGATATCAGAGTGACTACTGGATCTGTCCAACTTCTCGATTAGTGTACTGTCGTGTGAATCGAGATCTTGGATCAAAATGTGAGACTTGCATACAGAGGCCGTAGTTCAGTTTAATTAGATTGTTTTTTTCTTTAAAATCATTGAAATTTTGATTGGGGAGTGATTTTTGTAAATCTAGGTTATAGTTATCAAATTTCAATATTTTAGGTGTTTTAAAAGTTTTTGATGGTGATGAATCCATTTCCATGATAAAAAAATATGATTCAAACATGCTACAGCCAAATTTATTAAAAAAAATTTATCCAAATTCCAGCCAACTTTAGTAGTGTAGACAATTCCTCCACCTCCGTAGAAAAGTCTACATAGTGCAGAATGAAGGTAGAGAAGTCTGCGTTGAATGCAGTCACCGTCATGTTTTCATAGCCACTGGGCGTGGACTTGTGAGGAGTCAATCCTATGTATGGGTGAGGAATTAGTCGTTGCCTACCTGTTGTGATGTGAAGTCCGAGGCGTGAAAACCTAGGAGTTATCGGTGGAGTTGTTGTAGCGTAACTGACTAAAATATTTTGTGGCTACTGTTTGGTGAAGCTATCAGAGCTCGCGGGATCTTGAAGTGTGAAAAGGGTGAGGAACATTGCTGCCTAATAGTTGACTCTGTGTATGGAGATATTACCCTGAGGGAGTTTGGTGTGCTTACATAAAGTTGTATCTCCCTTGGTGGCCCATCCCTTCGTGCGTGGAACATGGTAGTGTACTTGTTGGGCACTGTGTTGAAATCTTACACAAGATCGAGCTGGTTGTAGTGTGTAAAAAAATTTGCAGCAGAAAAACTCGTGAGTTGTAAGGAGCCATTTTTTCTTATGTGGACCTGCAAAGGTCATCAGAAGTAGCCTAGAATCCCATGGTATAATGAGCATGGAGCTTTGAAGCTAGAGCTGGAGTGTGGCTTCAACATGTATGGTGCAAGCCATCGACCAGAGCATGGATTGTGTTGGGTCAATCAAAGTCAATAGTTAATATCTATTGTGTTTTTACCATGGAGGGCCTCTGAGCGTCCGTAGCCACTTTGAGGTGAAGGAGACGCTGCAATTAGAGTTGAGGGATGTTGCAGTTCCAAGTCCATGATGGAGAATCGGCCAATGAGTGCAACGAGTGGGATAACTATTTTCTCGAGGAATTTTTACAGTGATCTGTTTTATGATCCTTTTTCAAGGAGTCCATTCGCAAGTATTTTGGGCCGGGCAATATTTTTTATTCAGATAGTTTTTTTTAGTGAGAATAATTAATTTTGAGTGAGAAGAGTTATTCAATAAACATAATGATTTTATTGATGACCACGAATATCAAGAGTTGAAGTCTATTACACACGATCTTGCAATTGAAGAGTTACTAGTTGATTATGAGAAAATGTGTAACCAGTTGCGTGAGGAATGACCACGACCAGACGAGATTGAGAATGTGTACAAGGGAACTAACAATTATTATCCAAAGCACTCCATTGAACAAGACTTAAGAACATTTGATGATGGAACTAAATTTGTATAAATGTTTGAAATGAATTGGTATCATCTTACTTGTAAGAAGGAGAAATTTCCAGTGTTCATGATCTAGAGTAACAAGAAAGAAGTTCAAAGAAACACGTTCAAGAAAACATTTTGTCAATATACTATAGCAAAGAAAATTATAATTAAATATTTGTTAGCTTAGATGAGACTTAGACCGGAAAAGTTAACTTAGAGTTCGTGATTAAGAGAAGTGTTAGAATATTAATCACGCTTATTCTTCCTTAGTCAGCAATAGATGGTTCATAATCAATAGTCAGCAGAAGTAGTTATTAGTAGTTTCATTCACTATTGAATCAGCGACTCAACCATTATATAAATTGCAACGCCTGAGTAATGAGATATGTAAGCGTTTGTGTTGTGTCTCCAACTCTGATAGGATTCTAAGACAAGATGGGATTGAGAACACAACAACAAAGGACACAAGAATGTGTTCAAGGGAACTCGCCATTCTTATCCAAAGAAGTTCATGAAACACAAGTTAAGAACATTTGATGATGGAAGTGAATTTGCTGAAATGGTTGAAATGAATTGGTGGCATCTTACTCAAGTAACAAGGAGAAATATCCAGTGTTGTTGATCTGGAGTAGGAAGTAAGAAGCTCAAAGCAATAAGTTCAAGAAAACATTTTGTCAATATACTATAGTAAATAAAGTCAAAATGAAATATTAGTATGTCTAGATAAGACTTAGACTAGGAAAACCTTACAGTTCATAATTAAGAAGTATTAGAATTTAATCACACCCAATCTTCCTTAGTTGGCAATATATAGTTCATAATCAACAGTCAGCAAAAGTAATTATTAGTCACCGATTCACTATTGAAATTGCCACTCGATCATTATATAAATTGCAACACGTGAGTAATGAAAACGTTTGTGTTGTGTCTCCAACTCTGATAGGATGCCAAACTTCCTTCTAGATATGAATGGTCAAATTTCATGAAAAAAACATTCACAACATATTGAATTGAGCATTATATTAGCCCTTCATTATTAAAAATGGAGTGCATTGCACCATATTAGTGCAACAAGTAAATAACTTCACGAATTTGAAATAACATAGCGCCATTGAAACCAATATTACGAAGATGTTTATTACTAGGGCATCGTTAAACTCTATCCACCAAATCAAATAATGTCTCGAAATATTCTTGATGATGACGCTAATCGAGTTCATTATTGATCAGATTAGCGTGGCGAAGGCCTGCACGTTAAAATAAATAAATTGGAGAATCAAATCATGTCTCGAAAGATTCTTGATGATGACGCTAATGGACTTCATTATTGATCAGATCAGGGTGGTGGAGGCCTGCACAAAAAAATAAATAAATTAGAGATGAAATATTGACAAAGAACAAAAAAGAAATATACCTCTAAGAAAATCTAATATGCGCAAGTGATCGCAGTCTAATTTACAAGACTCAAACAAACGAATTGTATTGGCCATGGTTTTCTACATAGCCAAGCGCAGTCTGCAAGCACATAAAATATTGTTCAGTAGAACATCGCAACAATCTGGAATGAATTCTTGTATACGAGAGGCCACTTGCATCACATAACTGCTTTTGTTCTTGGGATTGCTCAGAATGAAAAATATTGTGGTACCGAATAGAATCTATGGTAAGGACAGTTTAAGATGGAAATGGATGGGAGGAGGAATGCAACAGACAGACACAGGGAAGAAGAATGAAATGGACAGACGTTTAAGGAAGTGAGAAATTTCAATTTAATTTAAAAATTAAAGAGTGAAAACAATCAAGATTGCATGGAGGGAAGGCCAATGAATCCAATGGGTAGTGCATCTAAAGAATTAAAGTATATTCGGGTACACAATGGTGATTATAATTTTTGAATATTTATGTTCCATGTGTAAAGCTGAATATTTGTATATGCAAGGCATGAGTAGAGTTTCATATTCAAAAGAAACCTTTGATATAAACACTTGCATTATATTACATATGAGTAAGAATATTCTCAAATGGTTAATCTAAACTATTCATAATTTTATATATTTTAAAGAATGGAAAATATATGTTAAAGAATAAAAAATATAAATTCCCTATAATTAAATAGACAACAAAGTAAAAATAAAATATAATAATCATGATTGCAATTTTAACTGATTCATCATTGATATATTGTGCTATATAAATCTTAAAAATTTAGGGTGTTAATTTTCAGTTAGAAGTAAATTGGTATTTTTAAATATTAAATAAAAAAAAATTATTAAATTTAAATTTATTTAAATTATATTATAAATTATTTATCTTTTAATTAATAAAAAATATTCGGTTGTTACATCAAATAAAATATATAATTTTAATAGATTTATGAGTTCAGGACGTACATAAGATGGTGTTCAAGTTAATTTAGAATGAGGTTGTTATAAGTGACGTTTAAAAGAGAGTTATATTTTATTATATTGTTATAAATTGAATTAAGGTGTAAAGGTATATAGAAGGAATAGAATATTTAGGAAGATTATTTTGAAAAATAAAATTATTAAATATAATTTTTTTTATTTTTAATAGAATAAAAATTTATTTTTAATTAAAAGTAAGTAACTAAAAAAATTTATGGAATTGGGTTGAGAAGACACTATTTAATTAAAAATAAATAATTAAAATTTCCAAAAATACTTTTTAATCATCCCTATCTACCAAAACCCTAAAATCTTCCCACTCTCCTTTAGCTTCTTAATCTAACACATCCTTTAGCTTCTTAGTCTAACACATTTGTAGCTCTACTCACGAGATTGTTGTAATATGATTCGACATGAACTCAGAACCTCCAAACTCACTCTGCATGCACATCTCCTTCAACTTATAGAATATATCAGAGCAAATGATAGTAAAAGCTATAATCTCCTCATTGTGCTCCAGATTAGTTTATATATATGACTGCCTTTTGGTCCCAAACATAGAATCGTTCATGGAAAACAAAACCATCTCATTATTGGTTTCCAAAATGATCAAATTTAGGTCGGCCACTTTTTGCAGTCCTAATGTTTTATTTCAGGAACTAAGAAACATTAAATCTCCCCCTAGCCTAAACTCAACTTATTTTTCTTGAATGACCTAGATAGATTGACTCTAAAATGGAAAGGGAATACATATGAACAATGGGAATGCTTATAAAGATGGGAAACTAGATCAAGTGCGCAATCCTACGTTTCCAGCAAGTGGAAATACTGTCGATACTTTCTTCAGCAGTTCATCATTTGATGAGAATCCTTCTTAGATTTAAACCATAAAATCATTTTCTTCTATATTTTCCTTTCCTATTCCCAAACAATAATTAATCGATGTTTGAATGCAAATTAAAACAAAAAGGACTTGTGATTGCATTCTTTTATGACATTACATGTATTTATGTTCATTTTAAATGTTTAATGTAGGAAAATTGATTACCCTAAAATTGATCTTTTGAATGAGAAAATAACCTTATAGATATTCAAGGATCATTGGCACCTATTGAAGAAAGAAAATTGACCATATAGAAAGTTGAAGAAAGAAAATTGACCATATAGAAAGTAAAAAATACAAGTACACTATATCTTTTGGCAATGTGAGAATTAAACACCATGTCTGGGATTCAGTTTGATTCATGGCCTTGTGTTTAAAAAAAAATAGAAAACAAAGCTAAACTACATTTCCTTGAGAATTCTTTAAACAACAAATATTGAGAAATTAAAAATTTGAAAACGTTTCAATCTTATCAGCAAACGCTAATTGGAAATTTCAAGAGGTACTCATCATCAATAATAAATGCCATTATAGAAAGTAAAGGGGAGGACATCTGAGTCTTTTGCTTGGAAATATTAATTTATAGCCTATAAAAAATTTTAAAAAATGAAATATGAATTATGATATTTTTCATAAATGATGTATCCCCCCCAAAAAAAAAAAAAAAAAAAAATCGAGTGTTACCCTTTGGATAGGATTGAATTTATATTTTCCTATCTTATTTACTCCTTATCAAGCATATTATTATTTTGTCAGACATAATTGCAGCCTATGCCATCTCTCACACAATTCCCACGTATGAAAGAAGATCCAATTCTATGACTACTTGAAGATGCACAACTTCTTCTCTTTGAAACCTTATTGCAGGAATGTCATCCAATGTTCCCCATATCATCCCTAGTAACATTGTCAACAACCACTTCTCACACATAAATTTTTTTAACTGGTTTATTCTTGAAATAAGAAAGGAGAGGAAGAAGACTTGATATTAAGTTTCTAAGTTTATCTTCACCAAAATTTGTATGTTATATATTCCCTAAAATATTAAGGGCCAACAAAGAATTATAATTGGCTGCAAACATGATCGGGTAGAATCAATAGCATTAGCAAGCAAGTGAGGAAAAATTAGGAAATCCACTAACTCATACAACAAGTAATTAGAGCAAGAAACAAGTTATCAAGTTGAGAAACATAGACGATTACCTCATAAGAGATCGAGAGAATATCCCAAAGATTTTTCGGATGGATTCACCCCTTTCTTGTTGTGTCTCTATGACATTGACTTGTAGTAGAAGAGTGTCATGAGAAAATAATGTTTGAATCTCTTCTCCACGATGGTTGATTCCCACAATGATTCATTGTTGCCCCACTAGTCATGAATGGTGGGAAATGTTGTCCGTCGCCTCGAGGACCCAATTCCAGTGCCCACAATGCCTACTTCCATGTAACTACCACTAGAGAAAAAATAAAATTAGTGACTAAAAAAATACTAAATTCTACATACAAATGACTATGTTTTGTCATGCAACCATTAGCAATTGATTTACAGTCTCTTATATTTGCGAACAATTCATTCATATTTAACTTAGACGTTAATTGGTTCTTAAAATTTTATCATCATGTAGTATATTTAGTCATGAATTTGGTCATTGAAGTAGTCATTAATTTCCACATATAATGACCAAACAATCAAATAAATGGATATTGTAAATGAAAAATTTGTGAATATGAATGCCAACTAAAATTTTCATATAAAGGACTAAAATTGACTAATATATAATATCTTATCTCGCAACCAAAATTTTGTTCATATTCCATTGGTCATTAATTGGTTTTCAAATGATGACTAAAATTTACATATAAATGACTATTAGTTGTTAATTTATCATATCTTATATCACAAGCAGCATTTTGATCATATTTCATCGGTCATTAATTGGTTTCCTCGAATGATCACATAGTAGTATTTTTTATTGTGAAATGACTAATTTAGTAGTGTATGTTCATTTCATTTACTTTCATTGATAATCTTTATAAAGAACTAATTTAATAGTGTATATTCATTTCATTTACTTTCATTAATAATCTTTATAAAAAACTAATTTAGTCATTTTATATTCATTGTATTTGTATTCATTTTTTTATGAATATAAACGGATCACATTCCCAACTTACTCATTATTCATTGTCAATTAATATTTATTTGAGTTAATGAATCTTTTTTTATACCTTTATCATCCTAACTTATTTAGTTAATTAGATATGGTTACAATATGAGATAAAATTCACTTTCCTTTTTACATTACCTATCCAATTTTCGTTCTAGTTCCCTTCAATAGTTGTATAAATATCTTATTGCACGATGTGTTCAAGTGATACACAAGTTGATATCTACCCGTTATTAGCTTCTAATGATATGTATCAAAGAAATATTTACATGATCATGTATAAAAAAGAGCGTTTCTCTATTTCGTTCCTAGTCAACAATTTGATTATATGGATACTTATACCCTTTTTGGACGTGGATACTTATGATCTTATCTCAAAACATTAAACAGTCAAATTTGAATAAACACATACACTAATAAAATATATATTCCTCTCAATCCCCATAACAAAATGTATTGTTTTATGTATATATAATGCTTCTTGTGAGTCTTTCCACGTTACACGTGTATATATAATGCTTCTTGTGAGTCTTTCCACGTTACACGTGGTACTTTGTATTACGATGCATAGCCTATGGGGCTTCTAACCTATACTTTTATGCTCCACTTGTTAACAAGGTAATTTGATGACTTAAGGTTATACCTTACTCTAGCGATCAACTACATTTTTGGGTTTTTTTTGGGAGATGGTAATTGAAATTGGGCCCAAGTCATACATGTTTTTTTTTTTTTAATTATGAATAACAAAATATGATGATCTTTATTTCTTTTTGACTTTGAATGACTTATATTTCTTGGCAAGAGGGTTAGGGTAACAACCCTACCCAATCTTGTCGACATCATTTCATTTGCATCTACGCTAGTGGTGGCATGGAGCTCTGATCCATGTAATCAAGCCCTACTATATTTGCTTCTCATCCATTTCTAATCTCCTCATCGTTACAACAATGACTTTATCAAAAATATTGGTAGGGGATTACATTGAGATCCATGACATATTTTAAGACAGGAAAAAGTTCACATTACGAGGATTTTGACTATTATATTTAATTTGTTTTCTATAATTTAATTTATTTCTCCAATTACTTAAGGTATGCCTTTGTGAGTTTTTCTAATCACTCATATGTGCGTTGATAGGGGTACTAGGTTCTCTCCTCGAGGGAGGTTGGTTCCTCAAGATTTTTCTATGGCTGCTACAACCATTACTCGAAGGAATTTTATAAGAGGATTTCTAGTGACTTATACTATAACACCTCAAACCCTATATTTCTAGAATGGTGTCTTTCCTATTATTCCCTTGGTCTAAACACTCCTCTCATTCTCTATTAGGTGGACACAAGGAAAGAATGGAATGTTCCTATTGACTCTCTATGGTTATAGGTTACAATCCTCTAGTGCATTAATTTTTCTTATTTTTTTTAGGTAATGTTGATCGATTATCTTCTAATGTCTTGAATTTGATCTTGCGGGTATGCATGGATTTTAGGTTCCACACATAGTGGAAAGGTTTTCATCATTCAATGTATCTTTCATTCTTCTTCCGATATTGATTGATGTTTTACTAGGTTATTAGTTCCTTAGTTTTGCTACCATGTTACATTTGTGGTCACTATATGGTATCCTTACTAGGTGCGACATGACATTATTTACACTTTGCATTTATATATATTTTTAAATTCCTTGCCACAGAATTAGGGCAAGAGCGTTTTTGTCAAAAAGGTTGTATAGGTTGTAGCCTCCCTTATTTTAGTTGTTCAATGTAACGATTATGAATATAATTTTTCAGAGGAATTCCAAGGGTGCTTGCATGGTTCTTTCTAGAGACAAATTTCGTTGTGTAATACTTGCTTTTTTTTATGCAACCCAAAATTTTGCGATGGTTAAGGTTCAAGATTGAAAAATTTATTTATTCTTCAAACCTGTTCTATATGAATATGTATATGCATAATTATTTACAACTATTTCATGGAATTATGTGTATTCTTGGTTGCCCATATTTCTTCTTCGAGGGTTTAACTCCAACCATTTGGAATATTTTTATGTTACTTGGTCTTTCATATACATTTAGTATTTGTAATAAATGAACTAAATTTTATCTTGTATAACAATTATTAAAATTCTTTATAATTTGTATTAGAAGGAAAATTAATTCATGCCTCTTTCTCATAGTTAGATACAACTTTCGTCAATTGAATTAAAAAACTAATTCTGCAACTTTTCTTTGGTTTTCTTTATGTTCCACAACTAGATACAATATTTATCCATTCCTTTTGAGAGTGAACCACTCATGGTATTATATTACGTGTATCAAAAAATATGTATAATAAAATTATAATTTTTTTTAACCTTATACATATTATATATGTCTTTATAACATTATTTAGTCCATGGGCTCCATGGGTACCAGTAATGGGAAAACATATTCAGTTCATTGTGTCCAAGCTTATTCATGCTCGGGACAGACTCAGTGAGACAATGATAGTGATGTGTTACTGTTAGGGTTTCAAAATTATAACATTAGTATAAATATCACAAATTTCCCTTACTATAAGTAATGATTTTGAATAAAATTCATTCATATACTTAACAAATAATATTTTTATTCAAATAAATATATTTTATCTTCCAACTGAAAACTATAATTATTGCATAATCCATAACTATGAAAAGAAATATCTAAACCTGCATTTTTCTAGGTAATTTATTGTTTTTATTTTGTTATAAATATCGAAAGTATGCCCTAAATTGGTGAGAATAATTATACTAACATAACATGTGTGATACAATCAATGCACATACGGATGCAAGGGGAAGAAACCTCACAATTACACACAGAAACAAATTACATATAACCTTCATCAACAACCTGCAATGCAGGATGACAAAGGGTCAAAATTCAAGGAATGTTGAAATGTGGAAACTTGGCTTTGTGCCAGAAGGAAATGGAGAAGCAACCAAGAGGGACATAGCAAATTCCACTTAGACAATGTAGACAACAATAAAGCATCCTTGAAAATGGAAAGTAAAGGAGGTTATCCTAAACTATACTCATGCATGACTAATGTATATGCACAAATTTTAATTAATATAGAATCATAGTAATGCTACCTGGTATGACAAGACACTAGTTTTGATTTATCGTAGAAGGCAAGAAAATTAAATGGTTCTTGAAATATATTGTCACTATACAAATGGTGCAAATTAAATTGGTATTTTTGTGGAACTCCTTGATTAATTTCACATTTACCCATGATTATGTAAAGTTATCATTTTATGGATATTTTCCACACCATTTCTACATTCTTTAGCTCTTTTATGTCTCTCGGAGAAACTAACACACTATTATCACTCTCATTTTTTATTTGAGAGACTGAAAATGTTTCTTTTGTTTTTTTGTCACAATAAATTATCATGATATTTTATCTCAGCTCACTAACACTCTACTAGTCTTGATAAGGGTTTTTAATCTCAAATTTCTTCTATATCAGACAATTTCCTATTTTATATGCTTTTTTTTTCCTTGAGAGAATGTAACTGACCATTATTTGTGCCATCATTATTTAGATATTTAATGTTGATAGTGCTGGACCTACTAACATTCAAAGGGGGTATCCCATATATGTGTTCCTAATTATACCTCACGCCATTTGGGATAGGAGCCCCATCCAAAATATGACTCGGTTACATATTTTCTCAAAGGTTTTCCTTGGATCTAATTCTCTCCAAGAGAGAGTAACACATATGTTCCTTCGAAAAGAAAGTGAGTGTACCTTATGAGTGTACCTCATGAGTGTTCAGTTGCTGGTGTGTCAAGGTTATCATACTGTGGAGGGGAAAATAAATTGAGCCTATAATAGAGAGCTAGTAGTACCACCTTAGCAGAGACACACCCAAACATGAAAGATTCGTCTAACATCCAATAGAATAGTCCCAAAATATGTGATGGTAATTAAACCATTATAGCACATTCTCAATATGATAAGCACTGAAATAACCGAGATAGTTCAACTGCTTTATTACAGGAGAAAAAAACATGAACCATAAAAATTCACATAAAAGTATTACAAATAGTCATAATCCATGCATGAGTAATGCGCTGGCCATCAGGATTCATATATTAAGTAAAATTCCCAGGATGCATGTATACAATGAACACCACTAGCTACAATAGTGGAGTGTTGGAGCCGCTACTTGCTGCCCAAAAGAACTAGCTTGTCTCTCTGGTGCCTTATGGGAGGATAAAAGGTGAAAAGTACTTTTCTTGTACAATCACGATGTATATGACAGAAATTGAGGTGATCCCTCACCTCCCTTGTGAGTTTCTGAATACCCTCATGATTGTTTTACTTCCCTATGACTTTTAGACTTTACATAACCCTTCATATTTTTTACATATACTTTGGACTTGCAATTATAATACATTTTCAAATAAGAATTTACATAATCCACAGAAGGATGTGGCATATGATGACTCATGAAATGACATGACATGACATGACATTGATGACATGGAAATGTCAAGCCATTAATTTTTGCTACTTATTGTGTGTCTTCTTGAGACTAATATGTTTTCTACCTCAATATTTCTTAGAGATGTGGAGTCTTCAGTGTTATCAAGCCTCGAGTTGTGGCTGCAAATTGATTTCCTTTAGTTTTCTCCTGATTGATCAACTTGTATCTTCAGATATAGAGGTATCTTATATCATGATCTCCTTCTCCATATCCTTCTTCCTTATCTTGTCATAGCATGATAGAGTACTTGCATATACAATTCACTCCTGACATGAAAAAAAGAGTTTCATAAATGCCTAGTCTAATATGTTGCATGATGATCCACTAACTGAGTTTTAACCAAGTGGCAGGCTAAGGGAGAGACCCAATGAGTACACAATTTTGCAGCTCAGGAAATCAAGGGTCTAGTCTGAGCCTTGAGACTATGCAATTCATGTTGGAAAAGGCTTGAATATTCCTCAGTCTCAGAGATCAAGGATCTAGGCTAAGGGATCGATGACAAAATTTTGCCACTATGAATTGCTGGAAGGAAGAAGAGGCCAGGTGATTATATAATTTCAAATTTTAGGAGCTTAAGGATGAGGCATGGGCCTTGAGACTGCATAATGCGTAGTTATCACTAGGAAAGAGAGAGAGATTGCGTAGCTTTGGAGGTCAGAGGCTAAGCTTGAGCATTGTGATTGCACAGTGCATAGTCTTGGAAGGCAGGAACTGCACATTTCACAGTGTCAAGATTCAAGGTTACTGCTTAAGGGATGAGAATGTGCAATGTTCATGAAGGATGGATGAGGCTAGGTTGAATGATCAAGAAGTTTTCAAGAATTGATTAAGTGTGGGATCTATGTAGATGATGTGAACAATGAAAACACTTGATTTTGATCACACACTTATGACACTTGATGACACATCATATATCACCAACAACATATGAACAACATACTTCCCTTAGTGTGACAAATCTGTGACGGGATTACGCCAAGTGCAACACCAAAGGTACACACTCTGATAAAAGTGATGAGACTTGTGCGACAGTTCTTGATAATTTGGAAATGAGTGTGACACATGTTTACATGGTAATACCAACTCATTTACACAAATATTACCCCTTGAAACTACTAAAATTATCTTTTGTACAATGTGTGGCACTCCACATGCCAAAATACGACTCTTTGATTTTCTTGCAAATGGGACAAAAACACTTAGAGAAAACACATGCAATAAGTCTTAATTATTGTGAATATAGTATGAAAGGTAAAATAGGATCTAAAATTTGGGTGCAAGACAAAATTTTGGAGGGTGTTGTAGCAGCGACAACATTTTGTGACACAATGGTAGAATTCTAGCTTCTTTGTCTAGGTTTATTCTTTTGTGCGACATCTATTTCTTTGGGGATTATTGATTCATCGTGAAGATCACTCTACTTTCTCCAATTAACCAATTAATAGATATATTCACCTATTTCCCTTCTCATTTGAACACAAACATAAGATCAACAATTTTATAATGTCTCAAATCATGAATGGGTAGTATATTTTGTGAGCTTTAGATTTTTAGAGTATAGTTTTTCATCTCTGATGTTGCTCTACTATCATCATGCCTTGATAGTACCCTGGAATAATCACTATAGGAAAACAAACATTACTATCCTACTAGGGATTTTGTATAATACCCTGGTGGAGTTGCTTGCTTCACCTCTCTGCGCCGGAAACCTTTATTTTCTTTCACCTTTATTTATATATTTAAGTAGGACTACGCATAGGAAATTATTCATTCCATGGGAAGAAGAGGGATCCTCAATTACTGATAATAGAAGAGGTTGTTCCTTCAGAAAAGCATATAAAGGCGTATGATTTAGGTTTGCTTATTTTGATTTTCCCCCTTTTCCGCGTCTAGTTGATTAGATAAGTGTGAAAATTTGATGAACACCACAATTAGGTATATTCTAAGGAGTTAATTGTCACCTTTTTAGCTTAATTATTATTATCTCTCACACACATTTAATTTCATTTTTCCATATTTTTCTTAGTGAGAATGGTGTATTAAGGGTTGTGATGATTTGAAGCCTATATTGTTTAAATGCGAGTAAATGAAGGGAATAGTACCATTCTTGATAAATATTGTATAATCAGGGCTTAGAGTAGAAAACAAGGAGTAATTATAGGGAATTTGACCACCTTCTAACCTCCTAAAGCCATCCAATATTTATTCAAGATTCTCCTCCAATAGCTTGAAATCATAGGCAGCCAAGCAAGTGAATGATCAAAGGGATCCAAGCTCCACTTCTCTCAAGTTCCAAGGGAACAAAGACCTGCTTTTTAGGGATTTTTTGGTATATACCCTCTAGCATAAATAGTTCAGAGAAAGAGATCACTAGGATTAAAAGTTTGGATGCAGCTAGAGCACTCTTTCCTTTTGTATTAGACATTTTTTACTTTAGTTATTCATGTAAAAGACTAGTTATGAAATAAGATGAGAATTTTTTTTCTTTTCCACAGTGTTGATTTTAGGGAGCTAAGCTTGTGGGTTAGGTTCCAATATATTGACCTCAGTCTCTCTTCTGTACATGTTCCTTTCTTTTATGTTTTAGTAGTTGATTTATTTCATTACCTGCTTGGTATCATATAAAACAATAAAGTTGTGTGCTAAGCCTCCCTCTCTCACCTCTTCCATTGGAGCTTGAGGAGGAAGGTATTCCACCACAGACCATATATCTTCTCAGTTTATGATTTCTTAGAAAAGATAGATATTTTTTACTTTTCTGATCATGACCATTTTATAGGTTTAGAGGTACATTTATGTTTCAATTGCATAGGTAGATTTATCTAAATTCAACTCAGATTTTCCAAGATTTTTATGATAATTTTGTCCATGATGAATGCATGAATACATGTCTTGATTGTATGTTTGGATAGAGAAATAGAGAAGTAACCCTTTATAGCCATCATCTTGAGTTTTCAACCTTTATCAAACACCTTCCATCCAATTCACCTACAACCCTATTTTTTAGGTCACCATTACATCACCGGGAGCAACCTTGTGGTTGCAAGACATGATTTTTTGAGAGATATGAGCTTAGAGAAGGGGTTGGATATCCTTCATCTACCATGATCCAAATTTCCCCCACTTCTTATAACCTTATTCTCATCATTTCTCATCTCCAACTCATCTTGGCCTCTTTCCTATAGATTTTCAAGAAATCGTGTAGCACTATAGGAAATCATATAGCAGCTTCCTGTAGCAATGCCCAAAACCCTCTCCTTCAGTCCAAAATCATTCTTCCACCTCACCTAAGCCTATCCAAGCCACCAATAGACCTTTAGCCCTGAATCTTGGGTCTAGGAACCCTCTTAGACCACCGAAGCACCTCCTTCTTTTGGTGAAAACAAAGCCATTTTAAAGTGTGATTAGTCCATTACAACATGCATAATTAAACACAGTAGTTAAGAAGAAGTTAGATGGGAGTTAGTTAGTCATTGATTCAACATGTGTGCTCCAGATTTGTTTAAGTTTCTACAATTTAATCGAGTAACCTACAATATTAATCCCACTTAGTGTAATTTACTTTTATTGCCTAAGCATAAGTACGAATATTTCTTTCTTGAAAAAGTAAAAAATATTTAAATGAGTCAATGTAATCTAGAGTAGTTTCTTTCCTTGTGAATAGAGTGATGGTTACGATCTATTTCCAGTCTTAGATTTTATTTATATGTGTGACAAACTTCCTTTCGTAGAGTAACCTTGGTTACTAGCACCTCATTGTAGAACTAAAATGAGGATGGCATGAGTAAATATCATGTTGCCTTGATGGGGCCTAGACCTAGATTCAGATATGGCTATGTGAACCAAAAAAATCCACTATTTCTATCCCTTTTGTCAACGATCTACTGCAAAGACCAAAGTATCACCCGAGGAAATATAGAGGAATGTTAGAACAATGCTTCTACATCAAGAGGGACAATGGAGTGTGGCTTTAGGGCTTATATTACATTCAAATATTAATAGAGATTCACCGAACAACTATGCTAATTATTGATTTATTGTTCAACACTTTTATTGAACTATGTTGTAGACTGTGTGATTCTACTTTAATAAGCATGAGAAAACATAAGTAACCACAAACAAGAATTTGCAATTCAATTATGTATAAAAACCATTAACTTAGCATAGATGATATCAAAATACAGGTAAAGGAAACACATAAACACATAACACATATCTTTCTTCAAAGTCTCCTATTATTACTCATATCTTCTTAATACAACCCTTTCCGCACTTCACACTCAGCTGCAAACTTCCTAAGGTCTCCATGCACTCAGCATCAAGAGCCTTCCATTTTCCAGAAACAACAAAATACAGACTAAAAATAAAGTTACATCCAAGTGCATTATATAATGAGTGATGAGATATGATATTTTATATCTTTCAATACTATCCTAGACTCATATATTATTCTTTTTTACAATACCATGTTCCAAAAACCATGGGTGGAGATCAAGGTACCCAAAATGATCTCATACATTTACAAAATAAGGGGCTTTGACCCACCCCAAATCCCCTAAGACTCTAACATAACTATGCGCTGCGTGCTCCGTCCTCGATCTGGGGAGTATTTATCAAAATATTCAATTGATGAGTACCCTATCCAATATTCCCCTAACAAAAAAATGTGACTTGTCTCGAGTCACTCTATCAGTGTGCCCTATATCTTTTCTTTGATGTTTCTCAAGGATATAGATTTTAAACCTGTACAGAAATTATCTACAAATGAATATTAAAAACAAAAAATAAACAATAGCAAGAGAATAAAACATAAAATAGATATACACAGATATTTTCCCCCGGATCCGAACTCGGGACTAACAACTTGATTTTTTATTATATTCCTCTTAGTTTTACAACATATAGATATGTCGAAGCATTCATATACCCCAATCCATTAACCTTGGAATGGAACATAACCATAGTTCCCTTCACCAGATCTACAAAATACCATGGGCCGAAAACCAGCATGCCCCAAAACGATGTGCAAACCCATGCACAAAACCATGGGTGGGTCGACCCATCGAAAAATAGGGTCCAATTTTTTTTCCTAGGGTGCTTCCCTGGACCCTAAAAAAGGGGGGGGGGAGGGGGGGTTGCCGCCCTCTTTCTGCCCCTCATGCAACATACATAGGGGGCCATAGGAGGGCTTAGTGATTAGTCCAACTCTGGAACACCCATTGTTTCTCTACACCAACAGAAATTTTGAGTGCTCACGGACTTCGTTAATGCATTTGTAACAATCTTCAAAGTGTCCACCTTTACAACCAACACCCTTTTATCCTCAACCATATCTCTCATAAAGTGATACTAAACATCAATGTGCTTTGTCTTTGAATGATAAGAGAGGTTCTTAGCCAAGAAAATTGCACCTTGGCTATCACATTCTATCCTTATAGCACGCTGCACCAACCCCATACTTGAAAACAATCTCTGCAACCAAACTGCTTCCTTGCTTGCATGAGTGGCTGCCATGTATTCTACCTCTGTAGTTGAAAGAGCCACTACAGACTACCTTTTACGCATCCAACTGACTGCACCTCCGAATAGGCTAAACACATACCCACTTGTAGATCTTCTTTGGTTGAAATGTCTAGCCCAATATGCATCAACAAAACCATGGATGTCCATAACTCTATCCATTCTTGGTCTTCCCTGATAGCACAAACCATGATCACTAGTGCCTCGCAAATATCTCAAAACCTACTTCACTCCTGTGTAATTCTCCTTCCCTATTTTTTACATAAACCTGCTCAATATTCCCACTATAAGTGCAATGTCTGGTCTAGTACAAACCATTGCATACATCAGGTTACCCACTACACTTGCATATGGAACACAGGACATATCCTCCTCTTCTTCTTTTGCCTTGGGACACTGTTCAACGGATAGCTTTACACCTATAGGAATAGCAATCTTCACTGGTGTACTATCCGACATATTCAACCTCTGCAATATTGTCTCGACATACTTCCTCTAATTTTCTTTTCCCGATATCTCTTAATTTTCATGCCCAAAATATAGTTTGCAGCACCAAGATCCTTCATGTTGACTTTGGAGAACAATTGGGTCTTCAAATCCTGGATAATTTCTTTGTCATTTCAAATCAGAAACATTTCACAAACATACAAGACCAAATAAATAATATGGTTGCCAATTAATTTAAAATATACATAGTGATCCTCTTTTCTTCTGGTGAAACCAAGTCCCTGTATATAGGTATCAAATTTATGATACCACGTCGTTGGTGATTATTTTAACTCATATAGAGACTTTTTTAACTTACATACCAGTTATTTCTTACCCTTCACCATAAAGCCTTCAGGTTGTTTCATTTATATCTCCTCTTCTATATCGCCATGAAGAAATGTTGTCTTCACATCCATCTATTCTACCTCAAAATCAAAGGCAACAACAATAGATAAAAGTAATATAATAGAAGTAACCTTGGCAACAGAAGAAAAAATATCACCAAAATCGATTCCCGACACCTGGGAATAACCTTTTGATACCAATCGAGATTTTTATTTCTCCACCTTTCCTTCTACAATTATCTTCTTCTTAAACATCCATTTTCTCCTGATGGGGTTCCTTCCAGCCGACAACTCCAGTAGATCGCATGCCTCATTTTTATGCAAGGATGCCATTCCATCAACCATAGCCTCCTTCTAGAGTTTTCATCCTCTGAATCTACTACCTCTCTGACAATTTTGGGATCATCATTAGTTATATTTAAAGAAAAATTTCAACAGAAAGAAGAGGGATTATACCTTTATGGTTTCCTTCTTTCCCGAACAGATCTTCTCATAGCTGGAGTTTATGGCTCTTCCTATTTTGAATATTCTTCTATTGTAGAGTTTGATTTATCCTCCTATAGATCAAACTATATATTCCCAGGTTCCTTTGGTAGGACTTCATGTTTAAGAACATCTTTCACCTCTCTAAACACCACATCTCAGTTGTACACAACCTTCCTTTTTTCTGGGTTCCAAAGCTTGTAAAATTTTAAACCATCCTTATACCAAATAAAGATGCACTTTTTATATTTATTATCCAACTTGGTCTTGTTCTTCCTTGGAACATGTACATATGAATCACATCCAAATACCCTCACATGTGAAAGAGAGGGTTTATTACCAGTCCATACCTCATGTGGAGTCTTATCCTCCAATGCTGATGAAGGTGAACTGTTAACTAGATAACATGGAGTATCCACTTCTTCTACACAGAATTTTTGTCCTAAAGTGGTACCACTGAGCATGCTTCTTGCCTTTTCCATCAGCGTTTTTTCCATTCTTTCCACAACTCCATTTTTCTGAGGTGTGTATGGATTAGTTTTCGTTCATGTTGTTAGTTCCCAAATCCACCTTAGGCTGAAATAAGGAAGAAGAAGGACAACACCAAAACACGCTCAGCCTCGTAGCTAGCCCTACGAAGACAGGAGAGGGCTCTCTCCGGCTCAATATCAATGAAAATATTAAAAGGAGGTTTACATGACTAAAAAAACAACTGATCTTAGGCTAGATAAACAAATAGGAAGATTTGATTTTGATTTTTTGGGATTTTTGTTGGAAAAATGGAAAAAGAATTTTGGGCTTGTGGATGAGGCCAAATTCTTGCAGAGTTCAAGTTGGGGTAGGGTAGGCAATGACTTTTATGTATTAGATCGAATGAATGGATTGAAAAGACTTCTAAGGAGATGAAGAGGGCAAGAGAGTGCAAGGATCCTGTTCAAAATGATGAAAAACATATAAAACTAAACAAAAGTCTAAGGCAGAGCACCAGCAAATCAATGAATTCTAGCTCAATTACTCATTTTTTTAATTCAGAAGCATAGAGAAGGGAATTGGCATACATATAAAACTAATAAAACTTACAATAACATGAGAATAACATCATCAAAACTCATAAGCCACAAGGATCCCAACAAGTGCTGCAAAACTCTGGTCTTTCCTTTTCCAAAAACTGAAAATGGATATACAATGAGGTGCCAAACTTTTCCCAAGTATCCAACCTTGAAAATGTCTCAGAAAATAAAATATATAGACCATCCCAACCCCTTTCCATGCCTCTAGGGGTCGATATCATCCTTCTAGGAGCAATTTGAACCCATTCTAAACATGGAACTAAAATCTAGGCAGCCAAACAACTTGCCTCTATATGCTAGGAAACTGATCCATTCACTTGATTTCGACTTTTTAGTGAATGAATCATCTAGAACAAATAAATACATGCCAAAATTACATCATGGTTACCAAATTACATCAAGATAGATCAATCCTCTCATGAAAAAGTAAGACTAGTCAAAACTGGCCGAATTCCTGCGCTGGAAGGTGAAAAATAGGCTGAATTCCTCTATGCGCCGCGCTCAAAAGCTCTATGCGCCGCGCTATTTTGGCGCTACTTTTAGAGCACTTCCCGAAGTCCAAATCGAGCTCATGATAGCTCGTTGGAAAGCCTTGGATGTCTGCTATCCAACCCAATTATAATTTTTCAATTTGAAGCTCATTGTCCCCTCCAAAACTTCAATCTCCCAAGAGTACTTCCTGCTGATGCAAAAGGTGGCAGAATGGTGATTTTCATGGTGTTTTTGGCCCTTAAGATCACCCAGAACTTGATGAAATATCTCATCCATTACTGATCATGCATAAATTACCATGAAAAATCCAAAAATATCAATTTTTCCTCCAGAAGGTGTCCCAATCATAAGCGTGCATCGGATGGCACGATGCGTCGGGTGGAAAAACCTGTTTTGCAACCAAAATTTTCAAAAATGACAAAATCTTCTCCAAATTTGCCGAAATTTGGAGTGAAGGTCTCCCATCATGTCTCATGCTCAGACAAGGAAGATTTGGCCAAGATTCTAAGTGGATCAGGCCTTTTTCTCCGTTTCAGTGCTTTCTTCAACCTTGCCTTCAGGATCTTCATTTTTGCTCTACAAACGTGAGTGCGGGCCCAATAGTGATTCTTCATATGTCTAAGAATGTCTTTGTCCCTATTGGCCTTCGCCAAAAAATTCTCAAGATTTCTGTTGACTCTCTCGAGCCAAATTTTCCACTCAATGGGTGTCATGTCACCTGGTCTCTTTCAGGCCAATTCCCGATCTTCACGGATCCTCTGCAAGTCAATGATCATTTTATGATCCTCTAGTTGTTTGTTTCGCTGCTCCAAGTAGTTTATCACCCATTGTGCTCTCTGCAATCTCTCTGCAAATGTGCCAATCTCAGCTTTCTCCTCCTGGATGACCTCCCTCAGCTTTGGGCTGGGAGAGCTCGCATCAACATTGATCAATATAAACTCAGTATCTTGGCCTCCTAAGGGGCCCTCATCTTGCATCAGCCTCTTGCCTCTATCCTAAACCTGTACATGTGGTTATTTCGAAGGCGATACCGCTTCAAAACCATGTGGATATAGTACTCACGCTGCTGATGAAGTCAATGAGACCCCTTCCACCCCGGGTGGAGATAGTACTCGTCGTGCTGCTGCAAATAAAGCTCGATGGCCTCTCTGATATGTCACACACACCAGAGCAGTGATAGGCTCAAACTCGGGAACATCAAACTGGTGTGAAGGCTCTCCCTCATCATGAACTACCTCGGGAGGCTGTGGCGCTGCAAAGCAATCACGGGAAATGAACTCATCCCATGCAATGCCCTGCTGTGCAAGCTGATGAACCACCATGACCTTGATGAGCGCGTAATGATAAATGCTGCTATGCTGCTGCACTGGGGTCTTCTTTTGCACAAGGAATGTCATCCGCTCTATGTTTCGACAAATGAAATAGGGAATACTCATCAGTCTCACTCTCGTAAAATGCATCAAAACTCTGATGTGATATGCATCATAAAGACGTGAGAAACGACCCTCACAGCTGAAATAACGAATGATGAGCTTCATCAATGGTGCATACTCTTCCTTAAGAAATCAAAATGGAAATACCCTGCTCAGCTGCCTCAAATATCCAGGTCTGATGTAAGGCTCATAATAGGCTCTATCCAGTTGTTGTCTCTTATTCCAATCCTCACCAATGTTCGGTATCCCAGTCGCCTTAGAAATAGTCTCTGGTGTCAAAGTGAAGTTCACTCTGGCCATATTCACATGACCATTATGAAAATGTAGGACAAATAGGCAAGCTAACTCATGATTATGCTGAGTTCAGGCAATCATCTCACAATACTGAAAACATGACTGACACTGAAAACAATCCATTGCAAGTGGGCAAGCTTGCAATTGGGTCAAAGAAATGGGCTCTTCCCTGACATGCCTACCACTCTTATGAGATCTCCTTGGCACATTTAGTTCTGTTGTAGAATCACTATCCTACTCATATCACTGCTCATATGGTGAATCTGTCTCTGACATGGTGCTGAAGACAAGGTGTTTGACAAATATATGTTGATATATATATGGTGAAAACAAGAGTTAGGTGTATGTCTAAATATGATTAATTGGTGCTTGCCTTTCAATACCAAATATGCCACATGTATCAAGCATGAAATGAGGGACTGTGGGAAGTATAAACAATGGGCTAAAGGACTGTCAAATGAAACTTAACTTATGAAAACAATCAATTGACTATATGGTAATTAGGGATTTGGGAATTAGGAAGATTTGAAAAGGATATGGGAGTGGGATGATGATGGGGCTTGTAGTTTTTAGGGATGGGTATAAATGTAATGACAAGGCACCCTTAATCTAGGTGAATTCAAGGACATAGATACAGTCCATTGCATGTTTTGGGAATTGGAAATTTAAGTGATATGAACTGGTGGGAAACAATAGGGTTCGGGAATTTAAAACATGGGAAAAAGGGTATAGGGATATGGAATAGTGGTATAACAATGGGACTGTACTATAATGTGACAAAACTAGCAGTGACAACACTGATAGTAAATGGGAAGAGCATATATATCAATGCAATGAAAGTTTAAGCACCAAAATTCACGTTTGAACCACCTCCTTTTAAACCCTTGGGAGTACATTGCAATAGGGGTATAGGGCTTATCCTTGCACCATTCAAACACTAATCACTTTGCTTCTAAACCACAACACCATATCTAAAAATAATTGAACGAGCTTGGACAAACTTACTTGGAGAAGATAACACTAAAACAAATCGAATTTTCACCGAGCGGAATTGATTTTCGACCTTAGGTCTCTATGCGCCACGCGCAGACCCAATGCGCTGCAACCTTTGGGTGCGCCACGCCTGTGGAAATTTCCACTTTCAATTGCGGCCCAATGCACTGCGTTGATTTGGTGCGCCGCGTCTCTAACCAATGCGCCGCGCTGAACTCTGTCACACAATCTGCCCTTTCAAAACGCATCTTCACCTTCTCAAACCTCAAACTCGACTTTCTCTTAGATTTTTGTGAATGTGCCTTGATGCAAATGGTTTAAATAGCTTTGAGAAATATCTTGCAAAGAGATGGTTTTAATTTTTTCTTCTCACAACCCATTTTGTAATGTTTTTTGACTTTTGGCACTTTTCATTTAATTCAACTTTTGTCTTTTGCTTTTTCATTGATTTTCTGTGTTTTAACTGATGAAATTATTTGATTTTTGCAGGGATGTCGGCGTTGATGTTTGGCAAAGGAAAAACAGAGCCTACTTTGAAGTCTCCATGGCTGAAGAATACATCTTATTACAAAAAATGAATTCGACAATTTCTTATTCAAAACATAATTTTGAACAAGAAATGTCCTCGAATATGTTTGATGATGAAATTTTGAAATGAGAGCTTATTAAAAACCATCCTCATGGCCTGCGGGCATTTATTTAACATGTCAAAAGACTAAACCCTAGACTCAGAAACCAAAAGACTCTTTTTGACCAAAATAATCATTTATGACTGTGAATGACATGAACCGAACTTTGATAATTTTGGAGGAGCTTTGACCAACCTAGCAGGTACAAGCATGAGGGAAAACAAGAGGACCGAACCCTTCCGTTAGTCAATGGCATGCCCCTAACGGAATGCAGATGAATGAGAGGAATGAGACACCTAAACAATGAAATGCAATAAGAGAAATGATCTCTGATGGCGGGCTGTAAAAACTGACTCTAACATTGGCTCCAATGGGGATGGTAGCTCCTTGGAGGTGCCAAGAATGACAGATATTTGGGAGAGTAGACCAATGCCTTCGTCCATTGGGCTATGGAATCCATTATTTTGACAAAACAACTCAAGACTGTTGACTAAATTTATTTGACTGAAACTTTAACTCAAACTGACTCAACCTTTGAAACAGAAATGACTGAACCAAAACAACTAAGCAAACTCAAATGAAAACTGAAATCCTTCTTCAGAATTATAGCCTTCACTTCGGGCCCTAGACTGAAGAAAAGACTACAGTGCACACTTACAATGAAATTGAAAAACATTATATATACAATGACAATGTGATCATCAGAAAATATCTCAAAAATGGTACCGCTTGAGCAGCCGACCATTGACCGGCCCTCCTGGACAGTCTTCACCGTTCATCTCCTTCAAAAGAAAGGCGTTATGACCTCGATATGCTGCAATCTTGAATGGAGCTTTCCAGATATTGTCAAACTTACCGTGTTTACCTTTTCCCTCATTCCTGGCATGCCACTTCAATACCACCTCTTCTAACTAAAATTTATCTGCCTTCGCTTTCCTGTCATAGATCTTTTTGATTCTTTCCTGCAACTTGAATGTATTCTGGAAGACCTCTTCTCTCATTTGCCGTAAATGAATCATCTGATTTATCCTCCTCTACATATGGCTTTCCTCAATACTATTTTCCTGAAGAAGCTTGACTACCAAAACAACAAGTGATGTAGGAAAGACTGTATCTACTCCATAAACCAATTTGAAAGGAGACATACCAATAGACTTCTTTTGACTTACCCGATCAGCCCATAGCGCATTCACCAAGTTCTTATGCCAACCTTTCTTATTGACTTCCAACAGCTTTTTGATGAGGTTAACAAGAGACTTATTGGAAGATTCCGCCAAACCATTACCTTTCGGATGATAGGTGGTTGAATGCCCCAAAATGATTTTATATTTCGCACAAAACTCAATCATTTTCCTTGACTTGAAAGCCGTTGCATTATCTGTGATTATCTTATTAGGACAACCAAAACGAGACAAGATGTTGTTCTCAAGGAAAGAAATAATTACTGTGTCTATAGCCTATCTTGTGGGCACTGATTTGATCCATTTCGTAAAGTAATCGGTGTCTGTTAGAATCCATTTATGCTATCCTGAGGAAGGAGGATGGATCTCCCCGATGAAATCCAAACCCCACTGCTGGAAAGGGGCACTTACCTCAATAGGTTTGAGTGGCAATGGCTGTAATTTCTATCTTCCTTCGAAAATTTGGCACTCATGGCAGCCTTTGATTTTTTTATATACATCAGCAAACAATTTTGGCCAATAGTACTCTGCTCTCAAAATCTTGTTGGCGGTTGTTTCCCAAAAATGATGACCCCCACAGTCACCTTTTTGGAAATCTTTCATTACCTTTTCCACTTCTTCCTCAACCAAACAATTCAACAACACACCACCCGGATCTTTCCAATAAAGTGTAGAATTCAAAATACAAAATTTTGCAGCCTTCAGTTTCAAATTCCTACCTTTGTTTCGAGTCATGCCAGGCGGTGATGACAAATTTTAAGAACATAGATGATATCTGAATACCATGGGGAATCAACAAAAATTTCCGATACCTGAAGTGGCGAATTCTCCTCATCCTCATTAGACATAGAAGCAATCAGATTTATGTCTAATGCGTGCAAATTCGATTCAGCCATAAGCTTTTCCAGCCCCTGTCCCTTGATAAGTTTCGTGGGCTTTATTTCCACATCATATTCCAGCAAAGCTGCGATCTACTTGCCACGTCTTCCTTCAGGATCAGTCTGTACCAAAACATATTTCACGACAGCATTAGGAACATAAGCTAAAATATGGGAATGCAAAATGTATACCCATAAATCCTTCAATTCCTTTACCAATGCCAGAGCTTGCTTCTCAATGATATTGTACCTCAAGGCTGCATCTCTAATAGTTTGACTGAAAAATGCTATGGGCTTCTCATGTCCATCTCTTTTCTGCATTAACACAGCTGCCATGGTATGTTCCGAAGCGAAGGAAAACAAAATTAACACTGGAGCTGAATATAGTGCCAACTTCACAAAATTAAAGGACTTTACCGCATCTTCAGTCCACTTCACTTGGCTGTCCTTTTTCAGCATATTTGTTATTTCTCTCAAATGCTCAGCAAGGTTAGGAACAAAACAATGCAAAAATTTCATCTTACCGTTAAAAGACTGAATCTCCTTCTTGTTCCTGGGGGGTTCAATTTGCTGGATTGCTTCAACACGTGCTGGATCAATATGGATGCCATCTTTAGAAATAATGTGAAAAAGTAATTTACCTTCATCCATGGAGAATAACCTCTTCTTGGGATTAAGCGAGACACCATATTTTCTGCACTTTTGAAAAACAACTTTCAAGTGATACATATGCTCTTCATCTGAATTTGAGAAGACAATCAAATCATCAAGGTATATAACAAGGAAAACATCTTTTTCATTCGCAAAAGCCATGTCCATCGCCCGCTGCAAAGTTGCACCAGCATTCTTCAAACCAAATGGCATCTTAGCATAGTGAAATGTCCCCCACAGAGTGGTGAAGGCTTTTTTGTCACGGTCGTCCTCATGGACCAAGATTTTGTTATATCCAGAATACCCATCGAGTAGTGACATCCGAGATGCACCCACTACTCGCTACAATATATGATCCATCTTAGGCAATGGATAACTGTCCTTCAATGACACCTTGTTCAAATTTCTGAAATCAATACACAATATAATCTCACCTGTCTTTTTCCGCACTGGCACTAAGTTTGAAATCCAATCAGAAAATCTGATGGGAACAATGATTCCTGCTTTGTATAATCTGTTTATCTCCTTTTCAATCGATGGCAGCAACTTCGGATTGATTCTTCTTAGCTTTTGTCTGAAAGGCTTCTGATTAGGCTTGATTGGAATAGTATGTTGGATTACATTCTTATCATACGTCTTTAAATATGAATAATCCCATGCAAAAGCATCAACAAATGAAGACACAAAACTCTCATATTCATCCCTTACCTCCGGTGACAATGACTTGGATAACTTTACCATTTTGGGGTTTTCAGCTGTCCCAATATTTACATCCTCTACTCCTTTTTCAGTCGGTCGTAAATTTGGTTTCTTGGCCACATCATCATGATCGAAGAGCTCCTCTAAAGGTATCAAAACTTTAGGAATAATTTTATCTTTCAGCTGTAACACTTCCATTTGATTGACTTGAACATCACCACCATCATCAAATTCTACATCAATTGAGGTATCTTTAAAATTACCTTTATTTTGCAGAAAATCATTAATCTCATCATCATCCTAGAAAAGTTGCCAACATCTTTGATTATCCAGTACGGTAGGACGGTGCTTCACATGGATCTCGAACTTATTGCTTGAATTCATTGGGATCTTTAGATTACTTGCTGCCTTAGCAAGTGCATCAGCAATTCTGTTTTGAATGCGAGGAATACAAGTTAAGGTGTAATCTGAAAACTGCTTCAAAATATGAAGGACAACATTCTAATAAGCTCGCATTCGTGGATGTTTCGTTTGATATTCTCCCTTTACTTGCTTAATCACCAATTCATAATCTCCATAAACCGCAATTCTCTTAGCATTCAGCTTTCTAAGAATCTTTAGGCCAGCAATCAGAGCTTCATACTCAGCCTCATTATTCAAACAATCAACTGCTAATTTGTAAGAACATACCCGTACATTGCTTGGTACTTTTTTTGGAGCGGAAAAAGGACTGCGTACCCAAATACCAATTCCAGCACCATCACTCCCGACTGCACCATTAAAATCCATGGTCCATAGACCCTCTTCATCATCTTCTAAGTGCTGAAATTGTGCTAGCTCTGTTTTTTCTGCTTGCTGTCCACTATCTTTAGCTGATTGCTCAACTGTACTTTCCGGTTGTTGCCTTTCTTTCTGAAAAACTTCTCTGAAATTCTCGGTAATCTCTGGAATATATTCTAATTGAACCAAATGACTATCTACATCATTGAAACTATCAGTAAACAAAACAAAAGACTTTAAATCTGTATGTACATAATTAATCGGATGATTAACCGGTTTCTCCTTGGTTGTGATCATGTATTTCATTTTTTGTTCCTGGTACAATTTTCTCATTTGGCCAAACACGGGAATCGTTGCATAAGAGAAATCTAACTTTATTGTCCCTTTCAACTTTTCTCCCCAAGATCTGGAAAGTAGCATACCAAACCTCGGAGGAATGTTTGCTACAACAACGTCCATCAAAACATTCTTTGTAGGAATATGATCCAAACTTACATTGAAGTCTTTAATGAGCCCAATACATCTCACTCTGCTAGAATCAAATGAATAAAGATCATGGTACTTCCTGGTAATGTCTAAACCCAAATTCTATATGATTGCTTTCGGCATAAGATTATGGGAAGCATCAGAATCGAACATGGAATTATGCAACACACACTCATGCAATCGAAGACTAATATAAAAAGGAGGCACTTCTCTATCCGGAGACTCACCATCTAAAGCTGGTCCAAATATCAGTTCCGGTTGATCATCTTCAATATTCACCATGTCAGACATAGGATCGAAATTCAAAATTATGGAAACTTGACCTTTATAGCTGCTGTTCTTCATTAATTCAATCAAGGGAATAGATACCTTTAATTTAGAAATCTCATTCTCCAAACTAAAGGCTGAAGTATTTTCGATCTCTTTGGCTGGAACCTCTTTCTTTTCAGCCTTCTCTCTCGATGCAATTAGCTGATTTTATTTTTCTGCTGATGATGACTTAGTGGCATCGGGATCAACTACCTCTTTTTCTTTCTTTTGTGCAACAGGTGAATTATTTTTAAGCGCTGAAACTTCCTTCCTCTTCTGAATTGGATTGACTGGTACATCTCTATTTCTAAGAGAATATTTCTTCTTCTGAGTGGACAACGCATTCATATATCCTCTCTGATACTCATCCGATTCCTCCTCAAGGGCTGCATCATTAGCTAGGATAAAATCCTCATCTCTTTGCACCGCTGATATTTCTGCATATTCATCATGTTCGGTAATATAAATGGGCAAATCAACAGGAGTAAAGAAATGGTTTTGCTCCCCTACTACATCATCTTCATCATCTGAATCCTGACCAACGAAATTCTACTGAAGAGGTGTCTTTACTTGTTGTTGGACTGCTGGTTCTTGTGCATGCTGTTCTCGTTGCTTAATCCTGAATTGGGGATACTGCTGACCACGGAAGTTAGGATTCCGAATGTGTGGTTCGGGCTTATCAAGAGTGAGCCTTTCGAACATCTTTCCCATTTCACGAAGTATCTAATCTGCAGATGTACAAGCTTCTTCCTTTATCACAACTTTCTTCTCAGCTTTCAGTATAGCTCTCTTATCATCCAAGTTTTCCTCAACACTCACGGCAATCTTCTACATGTCCTCTAAAGTAGGCGGATCTCTATCTCGTAATGAATAGGCCATCTCCAGATCAAAACCATCCAGGAAATTAAGCAAAGTTGATTTCTTAGAAGGCCTCAAATCATCTAGAATTGCATTATAAACCATATTAAATCTGATAATATAGTCTTGGATGGACTCACTAGGATTGTGCTTGATCTTAGTATACTCAGAAGTGATTTGCAAAGGATCTTTCTTCATCTCCCATCGATCTAGAAATTGACTCTAAAGCTCTTCTAATGTATTAATACTTCTGGGCTGCAAAGCTCCGAACCATTTATGTACCTCACCTCCAAAATTTTGGACAAACAACCTCATGGAAACATTCTCTTCATCAATTTCATGCAGGTCCAAAAAGTCTGTCATTCTATCAATATGCTGCTGAGCGGGCACACTTTGAGGCGTACCATCAAACAAAGGAATTTTACTATGATAATCAGTGGGCATAGGATCTAAGTTTGCTGGAAAAACGAGAGGTGCAAATCTAGTAGCCATTGCTCTTCGTGGATTTATGATCTGTCTTGGAGAAACAGGTGGAGTAGGAGCAGTAAGTGTACGAGGTGTATGTGGTGGAGATGGAGGAGAAACTGTTGCTGATTGCTGATCAGATATCAATGGTTGTACTGGAATGGTCGGAATGAAAGAAGGCTCAGCGTGAACTTGTGAATCAGATGTAACTACTGATCGACCAAGAGTTTCGGAAGCGGATTCAATAAACTCAGGAATATTCGTTGTCACAATAGAGTTCTGAAGATTCAGGATGTAATTATCAATGGATCGATTAGCTTGTTCAAAATCAAGATACTTAATGAACTCAGGATTTATAACAGTAGAACTAGTAGCACTTTCAGATTTGGTTTCAAACAAGGACAACTCGAACTGATCATCAAACTCAAGGTCTTCGATGTATTCAAATATAGTAGGGTATGAGTGAGATTTGACCAAAGGAATGAAGAGACCTTCACGACAGAAAATTCTTGGGATCAGGTTGGGATTATCATACACTGGAGGCGGATTAGGATCAGGATTCAATATAGTATGTCTTCTGGAAGACAGTGTGTTTATATATTCAAAAATAAAAGGAAAAAACGATCTATTCAGCCTATCAAATTCTAGACTCAATCATCCAAAAGTCCAGAACGATGTAATATACTGGGGTAATTCACAAGACAAATGTCACGTTCACAAGCAAAACCAGAGATCGACTAAAGCAACGTTTATCTACTTCCGCTAATGCATAGCAAAAGCGTTTCGAAAGCTACCTGGCGTGACTTCAGACTCTGTCTATAACTCATGAAACAAATAACATCAACAAGCAAACCATTTTCTTCCCCAGTATGGTCGCCACTATGTTAGTTCCCAAATCCACCTTCGGCTGAAATAAGGCAGAAGAAGGACAACACCAAACCATGCTCAGCCTCATAGCTTAGGCTAGATAAACAAATAGGAAGATTTGATTTTGATTTTTTGGGATTTTTGTTGGAAAAAGGGAAAAACAATTTTGGGCTTGGGGATGAGGCCAAATTCTTGCAGAGTTCAAGTTGGGGTAGGGTAGGCAATGAATTTGATGTCTTAGATCGAATGAATGGATTGAAAAAACTACTGAGGAGCTGAAGAGGGCAAGAGAGTGCAAGGATCCTCTTCAAACTGATGAAAAACATATAAAACTAAACAAAATTCTAAGGCAGAGCACCAGCAAATCAATGAATTCTACCTCAATTACTCATTTTTTTAATTCAGAAGCATAGAGAAGGGAATTTGCATACATATAACACTAATAAAACTTACAATAACATGAGAATAACATCATCAAAACTCAGAAGCCACAAGGATCCAAACAAGTGCTGCAAAACTCTGGTCTTTCCTTTTCCAAAAATTGAAAATTGATATACAATGAGGTGCCAAACTTTTCCCAAGTATCCAACCCTGAAAATGTCTCAGAAAATACAATATATAGACCATCCCAACCCCTTCCCTTGCCTCTAGGGGTCGAGCTCATCCTTATAGGAGCAGTTTGAACCAATTCTAAACATGGAACTAAAATCTAGGCAGCCAAACAACTTGCCTCTATATGCTAGGAAACTGATCCATTCACTTGATTTTGAATTTTTAGTGAATGAATCATCTAGAAAAAATAAATACATGAAAAAATTACATCATGGTTACCAAATTACATCAAGATAGATCAATCCTCTCATGAAAAATTAAAACTAGTCAAAATTGGCCGAATTCCTGAGCTGGAAGGTGAAAAATAGGTTGAATTTCTCTATGCGCTGCACTCAAAAGCTCTATGCGCAATGCTACTTTGGACCTATTTTTGGAGCACTTCCCGAAGTCCAAATAGAGCTCATGATAGCTCGTTGGAAAGCCCTAGATGTCTGATATCCAAACCAAGTAGAATTTTTCAATTTTAAGCTCATTTGCCCCTCCAAAACTTCAATCTCCCAAGAGTACTTCCTGCTGATGCAAAAGGTGGCAGAAAGGTGATTTTCATGGTGTTTTTGGCCCTTAAGATCACCCAGAACTTGATGAAATCTCTCAGCCATTCCTGAGCATGCATAAATTACCATGAAAAATCCAAAAACATCAAGTTTTCCTCCAGAAGGTGTCCCAATCATAAGCGCACGTCGGATGGCGCGACGCGTCGGGCGGAAAAACCTGTTTTGCAACCAAAATTTTCAAAAATGACAAAATCTTCTCCAAATTTGCCGAAATTTGGAGTGAAGGTCTCCCATCATGTCTCATGATCAGCCAAGGAAGCTTCGGCAAAGATTCTAAGTGGATCATGCCTTTTTCGCCGTTTCAGTGCTTTCTTCAACCTTGCCTTTAAGATCTTCATTTTTGCTCTGCAAACGTGAGTGCGGGCCCAATAGTGATTCTTCATATGTCTAAGCATGTATTTGTCCCTATTTCCATTTGCCAACAACTTTTAAAGATTTATTTTGACTCTCTTGAGCCAAATCTTCCGCTTAATGGGTGTCATGTCACGTGGTCTCTTTCGGGCCAATTCCCGATCTTCACGGATTCTCTGCAAGTCAATGATCATTTTATGATCCTCTAGTTGTTTGTTCTGCTGCTCCAAGTAGTTAATCACCCACTGTGCTCTATGCAATCTCTCTTTCAATGTGCCAATCTCAGCTTTCCACTCCTGGATGACCTCCCTCAGCTTTGAGCTGGGAGAGCTCGCATCAACATCGATCAATATAAACTATGTATCTTGGCCTCCTGAGGGGCCCTCATCCTGCATTGGCCTCTTGCCTCTATCCTGAACCTGTACCTGTTCTGATTTCGAAGGCGAGACCCCTTCCACCCCGGGTGGAGATAATACTCATCGTGCTGCTGCAAATAAGGCTCAATGGCCTCTTTGATATGTCACACACAACGGAGCACTGATAGGCTCAAAATCGGGAACATCAAACTGGTGTGAAGGCTCTCCCTCATCATGAACTACCTCGGGAGGCTATGGCGCTGCAAAGAAATCACGGGAAATGAACTCATCCCATGCAATGCCCTGCTATGCAAGCTGATGAACCACCATGATCTTGATGAGCGCGTAATGATAAATGTTGTTATGCTACTGCGCTGGGGTCTTCTTCTACACAAGGAATGTCATCCGCTCTATGTTTCGACACATGAAATAGGGAATACTCATAAGTCTTACTCTCATAAAATGCATCAAAAGTATGATGTGATATGCATAAAGACGTGAGAAACGGCCCTCACAGCTGAAATAACGAATGATGAGCTTCATCAATGGTGCATTTTCTTCCTTCAGAAACCGAAATGGAAATACCCTGCTCAGCTCCCTCAAATATCCAGATCTGATGTAAGGCTCATAATAGGCTCTATCCAGTTGTTATCTCTTATTCCAATCCTCACCAATGTTTGATATCCCAGTCACCTCAGAAATAGTCTCTGGTGTCAAAGTGAAGTTCACTCCGGCCATATTCACATGACCATTATGCAAATGTAGGACAAGTAGGTGAGCTAACTCATGATGATGCTGAGTTCGGGCAATCATCTCACAATGCTGGAAACATGACTGACGCTGAAAACAATCCATTGCAAGCGGGCAAGCTTGCAATTGGGTCAAAGAAGTGGGCTCTTCCCTGACATGCCTGCCACTCTTATGAGATCTCCTTGGCACATTTAGTTCTGCTGTAGAATCACTATCCTGCTCATATCCCTGCTCATATGGTGAATCTGTCTCTGACATGGTGCTGAGGACAAGGTGTTTGACAAATATATGCTGATATATGTATGGTGAAAACAAGAGTTAGGTGTGTGTCTGAAAATGATGAATTGGTGCTTGCCTTTCAATACCAAATATGCCACATGTATCAAGCATGAAATGAGGGACTATGGGAAGTATAAACAATGGGCTAAAGGACTGTCAAATGAAACTTAACTTATGAAAAAAATCAATTGATTGTATGGGAATTAGGGATTTGGGAATTAGGAATATTTGCAAAGGATATGGGAGTGGGATGATGATGGGGCTTGTAGTTTTTAGGGATGGGTATAAATGAAATGACAAGGCACCCTTAATCTAGGTGAATTCAAGGACATAGAGACAGTCCATTGCATGTTTTGGGAATTGGAAATTTAAGTGATATGAAGTGGTGGAAAACAATAGGGTTTGGGAATTTAAAACATGGGACAAAGGGTATAGGGATATGGAATATTGGTTTAACAATGGGACTGTACTATAATGTGAAAAAACTAGCAGTGATAACAATGATAGTAAATGGCAAGAGCATATATATCAATGAAATGAGAGTTTAAGCACCAAAATTCACGTTTGAACCACCTCCTTTTAAACCCTTGGGAGTAGATTGCAATAGGGGTATAGGGCTTATCCTTGCACCATTCAAACACTAATCACTTTGCTTCTAAACCACAGCACCATATCTAAGAATCATTGAACGAGCTTGGACAAACTTACTTGGAGAAGATAGCACTGAAACAAATCAAATTTTCACCGAGCGGAATTGATTTTTGGCCTTAGGGCTCTATGCGCCGTGCGCAGACCCAATGCGCCGCGGCCTTTGGGTGCGCCGCGCCTGTGGAAATTTCCACTGTGAATTGTGGCCCAATGCGCCGCGTTGATTTGATGCATCGCGCCTCTAACCAATGCGTCGTGCTGAAATTTGTCACACAATCTGCCCTTTCAAAACACAGTTTCACCTTCTCAGACCTCAAACTCGACTTTCTCTTGGATTTTTGTGAATGTTTCTTGATGCAAATGGTTTAAATAGCTTTGAGAAATATCTTGCAAAGAGATGGTTTTAATTTTTTCTTCTCACAACCCATTTTGTAATGTTTTTTGACTTTTGGCACTTTTCATTTAATTCAACTTCTGTCTTTTTCTTTTTCACTAATTTTCTAAGTTTTAACTGATGAAATTATTTGATTTTTGCAGGGATGTCGGTGTTGATGTTTGGAAAAGGAAAACCAGAGCTTGCTTTGAAGTATCCATGGCGGAAAAATACATCTTATTACAAAAAATGAATTCGACAATTTCTTATTCAAAACATAATTTTGAACAAGAAATGTCATCGAATATGTTTGATGACGAAATTTTGAACTGAGAGCTTATTGAAAATCATCCTCATGGCCTGCGGGAAGTTATTGAACATGTCAAAAGACTAAACCCTAGACTCAGAAACCAAAAGACTCTTTTTGACCAAAATAATCATTTATGACTGTGAATGACATGAACCGAACTTTGATAATTTTGGAGGAGCTTTGACCAACCCAGCAGGTACAAGCATGAGGGAAAACAAGAGAACTAAACCCTTCTGTCAGTCAATGGCATGCCCCTAACAGAATGCAGATGAATGAGCGGAATGAGACACCTAAACAATGAAATGCAATAAGATAAATGATCTCTGACGGCGGGCTATAAAAACCAACTCTAACACATGCTATCCCACACTTCTTATAGAATTCTTCAAATTCCTTCTTGAAAAACTGTCCACCATTATCTGTCATCAACAGATTTATCTTCTTCTATGTTTGGTTTTCCACTAGAGCCTTAAATTATTTAAATCTTTCAAAGACTTTAGATTTCTTCCTGAAGAAATATATCCATGTTTTCCTTGAGAAGTCATCTATGAATGAGACATAGTACATATATTTTCCCAGTGATGGAACCAGCACAGGTCTAAACACATCACTGTGCACAATTTCTAATATCTTGTTCGCCCTCTTAGCACCAAAAGGATAACTCACCCATTTTTGCTTCCAATATACCCAATGTTGACAGAAATCGAAATCGAGAGAGAAATTAGGCATGCCTTCTACCATACCATTTCCATGCAACATTTGAAGGCCCTTCTGTCCAATATGTCCAAGCCTTTGAGGCCATCACATGGTATTTTCTCTAGAAACCACTAGGCTTTTTTCTCCACTTTCATGAACCACAGAATTGTTGCACCCATTAATAATAGTGCTACCCTGAAACTTTTACAGAGTTCCAATATTAACTTCCTGCATTAATACCAATTCTCCCCAAACCATCTTGCAGGTATCTTTCTCGAACACTGTTTTTACAACCACATCATCCATCTTGCTTATAGAAATCATATTTTTGGCCAATGGAGGAATATGTAGGATACCAGGAAGTGTTCTAATCCTTGGAACTTGCAGCTTTAGCTTGAATTTTCCACATCTGACGGTTTTGGCCTTCTTATCATCCCCTAAGAAGACATCGCCACCATCATACTTCTCATACCCACAGAACCACTCCCTATGAGGACTGAAGTGAAAGGATGCACTCGATTCAATCAACCATGCCTCATGATCTACATGTTTATTTGAAGAAGATGCCAAATACACATCATCACATTCATTCGAGGTGTTTTTCTCCTCTACAGAAGGAGCATCATCAGATCCCTTTCCTTTCTCAGGAGATTTATATATGCAGTCTTTTTTGTAGTTCCCTTCATTTCCACATTTCCATAACATCTTTACAAACTTTCCTAGATATTTAGATCTCCCTCTAGATTCAGATCTCCCACTCGAAACCTTATTCGTTTTTCTATTATGGGTCCTTCCTCGTACAGATAAGGAATCTCCTGGCCCTCCATATTTATCTATCTCATTTCCTCTAACAACAAGGTTGAGACAATGCCATCAAAATTCAAGGTAGTTGTATTTCTACCTATTGCAATAACCAGAATGTCCCATGAATATAGTAGAGAACACAACAAACTGATGCACTTACCTTCATATGGGATTTTAGTATCAACATATAACATATGACTTACCACAGTATTGAAGGAAATCAGATGCTCTGTCACCGAGTCTCCTTCCTTCATCTTCAGGTTATACAACTTTTTCTGCAAGAAAAAATTATTCACTAGAGAATTAGATTGGTATAAATTCCCTAGCTTGTCCCAAAAATTATTCACTGTAGTTTCCCTAGATACATTCAACAATATTGAATCTAAGACACACAATCGTATTGTGCTCTTTGCCTTCTGATCCAACTTCTTCCAGTCTTTATCTAACATTGTCACTGGTTTAGTACATGGATCTACCATGATCAACTGATCTTTATCCACCAACAGATCCTCCATCTTGAGCTTCCATAACTCAAAAATATGACCATTAAATTTCTTGATCGCTATCTTTCCAATGCTTGCCATCTTATTTCACCACAAGAATTGATCCCAAAAGTTTCCCACTGAAAAGTGTTTACCACAGGCCCAAGTAAAAAAACCTTCAGTAGCAAATTCGTCCCCTTGAAACCAAAACATCTCTGATACCAAATGTAAGTTTTAACCCTGTATATAAATTATCTACAAATGAATATTAAAAACAGAAATAAACAATAGCGAGAGAATAAAACATAAAACATATATACATAGAGGTTTTCCCGTAGATCCCAAATCGGGACTACCAGCTTAATTTTTCCTTATATTCATTTTAGTCTTACAACAAATATATACATGTTGAAGCATTCATAAACCAAAATCCATTAAACTTGGATTAGAAAATAATCGTAGTTCCCTTGACTGGATCTACAAAATACCATGGGCCAAAAATCATCATGCCCAAAAGCCATTTGCAAACCCATGCAAAAAACCATGGGCAGGTTTTCCCATTGAAAAATAGGGTCCAATTTCTTTTTTCCTGTGGCGCTGCCCCAGACCACCAATAGGGGGGCTGTCGACCCCCCTGTGACCTCGCTGATACACCCGACGCAACATATGGGTCGGGCTTTCACCCCCTCCCATGGGTGCAACTAACCGTGGAAGGAATATAACACATAATGAAAAAAGGAATCCTTCAAGTGTGGAACTATTTCGGTGCACTACTTCTCAACTTCATAGATTTCGATCAGCAACATCTCAATAGTTGGCCCTGCGATTTTTGTGGAAACCTCCTTCTACGTCTAGCACAGTCTTTTCATATTTTTCATGATAGTCTACAATAGTTGACTGGATTTAGCCTCACATGGCTTCATTATGGCTATGATAATCTATTCTTTTCTATGCAGCTCATCGATCTGTTCTTGCAAAAATTTACCGTCTAGGAGACATGCATATCGTTGTACTAGTGCTAAAGTATTCATGGTGATCTTAATGTGGTCCATCTGTTCCAGTTTCTCATGAAATTTTTCTTCAATATCATACACCTAAGGGTCCTACAACAGTGCAACCCAGACATGCATAATACTTGGGTGTGTTCCTGGACTGTGGAATCAATATTTTCATTAGCAGCCTTAAGCTCTTCTGTGTGTTGCTTCTGTACCTCTACTTGAGTAGCGGGTTTCGATTGCATATGGACCTCAATTATCTTCATATGCATCTCGAGTCACATTTTGTCGACTTTGGCCTCGTAATCCTTGACTGTTGTCGCAAGCTTGAATTTGCAACTCAAGTACTTTGCTGCAAACCTTGGTGATGGTTGGTTCAAATTTCTGTCTCAGAACAACTGCCTCATCATGCTCCTACAACCTGCTACTTTTCCTTTTCCATCCTCTACCTTTCTTTCTTAACATCCTATATAGTTAACAGTGTGTGTTATTATCGGATCTATGATTCTTTGGAAATGCAACAAGGTTGAGCCTAGTATTCTACCTATGTTAATTGCTTAGAATTGTCAAAAAATAATGTACATATAGGTATCAAAAATGAATGTGTATCAGTTATTATTTCCATCTTGTGTTCTGTTGTACTTGCACCTGATAGTAACTTGGTCACTTAAAGCTCACTCACTTGACCCATGCTCAATTGCACTATGCATGTTTCTACCTATACTTCCTTCAAGCCTTGGTGGAAATCAGCCAATACCTTCTTTTACTGGTCGTAAATGTTTTCCCATAAATGATCGGTGACATGCCAAACATTGTCACCAATTTCATCGAAGTCCCCCTCACTAAGGACCAATGCTTCTAGTTTGATAGACCTATTTGAATTCATCTTCTTCTACATGCCTCCACCCTATTTCTTCCATCTCTTCAAAATGTAAGGGAAAGGGGGGTCTCCTGGATCCATAAATGTTTCATCACCACCTTGATCGTCACCCCCTCCCATGTTCAGAGCATCTTTCCATGTTTCTTGCACATCTTTTTTTCAGACTCCTTAGCAGTCATGAAGGTGACATGCTTAGGCTACTTCTTCGTATCGTTCTTTCCCATCAAAAATCTGGTTTGCACTCCAATTGTGCGTACTTTCTCTTTCTCCATGCCTTCAAAGGATAGAGTTACACAATCACTTGGCCATGCACTTACTATTCGTGCAACATCATCCTTGGTCACTAGGTATGACAGCTATTACCAAACCTCAACAAGTTCCATATTTGTTTTCACATCCAAACAATGGATTTTTCTCAGACTCAACATAATTATTATGATATACCCTAAATCTCTTACCACGTCATGTAGTTCTAGTTTTCTTTCATCTGAACATCAAACTGATTGCATTCCTAGTACACCCTTTTCACACAATAGCATATTAATCCAAAGCTTCAACAAGTTGAAGTACTTATCTTGCTGGCCTTTGAATTTTTTTTTTCTCTACGTCGCTATATATACATATGTATTTATCATACACTTATTAATAAATCCTCCAAGGATACTACCAATCTAGTAATAAATGACCCATGTGATCTCATTATAATTTCCCTTCGGTTGCTTGATCAATTATGGAGTCCACACAGTAGGCCTATTTTTGAAATGGGTTGTTTGTTCAACTGGTCTTGATAACCATTCATGCAACTCAATTGTAAATGATGAGAAAAATATCTCATGTTGATCTGTGAAGATATACTTATCTAACCACTGTTTAGTATATATGCGTGAATTTTTGTTTTCCTGTGATGGAATTCATGCTCTTTCATGTCTACCCAATCTTGAATTTCTTTCTTAGTCGGAAGCCACATCCAGATATCCCTCAACCAGATCCTGGTCTTGGCAATAGAACCATTTTTTGGGACCTAGAACTAGGTTCAGATATGGATGCGTCAACCAAAAAATCCCACTATTACAAGACCTTTCCACAACAATCTGTTGTATGGACTGAAGTCTCACCCGAGGCAATATAAGGGGATGCTAGAACTAGGTTTCTGCATCCATAGGGTCAATGAAGTGTGGATTTACAACTTATATTCCTTTCAACACTTAATAGAGCTTCACATAACAACTATGCTAATTATACAATCATTATTCAACACTTCAATTGAACTATCTTGCAGATTGTGCAATTCTACTTTATCAAGCATGAGACAACATAAGTAACGACAAACAGGACTTCATGATGAAATTATGTATAAAAACCATTAAATCAGCATATATTATACCAAAATATAAGTAAATAAAATGCATAAACACAAAACACATATTTGTCTTCAAAGTCTTTTATTATTACTCATATCTTCTTAATACAACCCTTTCTGCCCTATGCACTCAACTGCATGGGTCTATGCAATCAGCTGCAAATTTCCTAAGGTATCCATGCATTCAACAACAATATCCTTCCATTTCCCACAAATAATAGAATACAAACTCAAAATATTGCTACATACAACTGCATTCTATTATGAGTTATGAGATATTATAAATTATATCTTTCAAGACTATCCTAGACTCCTATAGTCTTCTCTTTTACAACACCATGGTCTAAAAAGCATGGGTGGAGCTGTAGGTATACAAAATTTTCCCGTCCCTTTACCAAATAAAATTACTTTTCCCACCCCAAACCACCTAAGACTCTAACATATCTCCACATTGCGCACTCCACTCCTCCATCTGCCAAGTATTTCTCAAAATATTCAACTGAGAGGTACCCTGTCCAACAAGTCATATGTTTTGCATATGAAACTTTCACCTCCAAGTTTGTATGAACTGAAGGTTGATAAATTAATGTTGAGAAGCATCTGGGAGTTTTAGCCCTCTTGGTGCAATACCACATCTTACCACATTTTTGTGCCATTGTTGTGGATAGTGCCACCATAGTGGTAAGAATATTAGAAATTACCATAACCCCTTAGCTCATCAACAGAGTCACCACCTTACCTCTTGGAATTAAATGGAATAGAGAGGACATAGTCTCTCGTACTGCTTCTAAGAATATTTTATTCTTTCCCAATGAGGATTACATTGAAGATAAAAATCGGGTAAGAAAGGAGAGTCTACCTTACCCATGGGATGAGGTGGCTTACCATATTATGGAGTATATATCTTGTGAGTGTAAAATAAGTGTAGCCTATAGATATCACTTTAGGTTTTTGCATGAACTTAGGTTCAAAGAGGGTCTTCCTTTAGATCAAATATTGAATATCCCATATTTCCTTCTCCACTCTGTTAGACTCATGTATTTCACAGTATCGCCAGGGGATTGATTTTTGCTTAGATTTTTCATACTGAAAATAATATTCCATGGCTATCATTTATTTTTAGAAAAAGAAGGGAAATCCTGACTGTTAAGAGCATCAAATGAATCGATCTACCTTTCAGTTCATTTGAAAGATGAAAGTGTTTTTGATGAAGTGTTATGGTGAGAAAAGTCCATACTTCCCTCATTCATTCCATTTACCCTCTTTTCCCCGTCATTTTTCCCATATTCCAAAGTCCCACGCCTCATTTATTTCAAAACCCATAATTGGGTGCCTTAAATCCCATTCAAAACCAAAAACCACTCTAGGCCACTTGATGCATACATATATATCACTCTGCATACATTACTTCGCGCTCATTATATTTCACCTTCCTAAAGCCGTTCCCTTTTATTTCATTATGACACACTCATATCACCTTCTGCATCAGCAAAATTGTAAAATCCTTCAAATTTTTGTCTCCTACAAAACCTTCCAAAATATGATGCGATATGGTGGGACCCCATCGTATATTGCACTTCACGAGGTTTGGCACTTACCTTCTGCTCTTGATTCATAAAACCTATGGGTTGCGATGTTGCAGGTGGGCCCACCTTCACCACCACTTCACCCCCCTACACTTCGCACATCACAATTTTTAATGTTTACCTCCACCACTCATAACTAAATCCACCGATTTGTAATTTTTGATATCCTTGGGACCATCCCGGCCACATCACCTCCCTCTCCCCGCACTTCACACATCGCAAGTTTTAATTTTTTCCTCTGCTACTCATAACAAAATCTTCAAACTTGCGATTTGCAATGTGGGTCAGGTCCCACCTCCTTGCCACGTCACACATCCCCTATGCACTAATTAAGCTCCATATTAGCTACCATCCCCACTCACCCCCACATATTAGATGGCCCACAATGATTTTCGGCCTCCCCTCAGCCTCTCAACGCTAACAAAGGAAGGGGGGGAGTCCGAAATGGGTGGTATCTCATACCGTTGTTCCTGATATGTGGTGTGCCGAGATGATTTCACACCCCCCCTACCCCCTCCAAAAAACTCTCTCCATTGTTCACATCCCGCCGCATTCGTTTGACCATTACCACTTCTACTGTGCAACATCCACCGTCATTTGTCCAAATCTGCCAACCATCATCCCTCCCACCACGTCAACTCCACTCTTCCCATCACAATGCTAATCCCTTTCCTCATAAGATGAATCTTAAGACATGCAAAATGCGATGTTAACATAGATGTGATGTAGTTCAAAGAAAAACTCTAAAGGATTTCACGTTCGGGCGTATGGGTTTCTACACTATTTTTCCACATTGTAGGAGGACTCAGGTAGGACTCGACAAGGAGAAAAAGGGCAGAGTAATGTAGAATGTTTCGATAGTGAGGAAGATAGATAGAAAGGGTCAAGTCAAGAAAATGGAATTTGTGTAGAACTAAGTATTATATAACAATAGAAACCAAAAGGGCAGTGAACACATCATCACAAATACTAATCCACGAAAGACGCCAACACCTCATCAATTTAATAATCCAACAATAGTTTTCTGAAGAGGAAGTGCCAATATGTCAGAGTCTTCCCTACCTCTTGAGCATCAGACAATGATTATTATCATTGCAGAATTAATAATGTACTACTAAATCCATTGTTATGAACAAACTTATTTTATCACTGTCTGCATGGTTCCACTTGGGAAAAGCTTAACTTGAATGTAATTACTGACTATCATTGAAACAAACAGAGGAACCGACTTAATTTTTCATATAAATACTACATACATTAGTAGTATGAAGGAGGACCAGAAGGGAAAAACCATTGTAACATAATCAACTAGTTGTAAGCACTCTCTATTGAATGAATGAAAGATGATTTTTTTTTCCAGATTCTTGTGTTATGATCTATGGTGAAGTGTTTTCCCATGTAATTTTTTATTCTCCTATTTTCTCATATTTTTGTTCTTTCTTTACGGAAGATAGAAATTTTTGTGCAGGATTTACCATGGGGTGCCCTACTCAGTCTTCAAACAATATTTTATGTTTTCCTCTGAGACCTAGATGTAGAATTCAGAGAAGATCTGCTTTGGATCCATGTTGAATATTAATCTCCTCCTCCTTTTCAATTTCACAAGCTGTAAAGATCCATTGGCATGGCTAGCTTACTTGGTTGCACCTAACCTCATTTATTCATCCATTTGAATCTATTTGCACCTGATTGAATCCATAGCCCAATGGCCCCCCTTCTATTGCGTCAACAAAAAAACTTCAAAAAACCCCTATGCACTAATAGCTATCCTAAAATTCCCATATAAAAAAATCTATATCTAACAGAGCGAGCCGTCTGTGAATCTAGGAATGCTAGGTCCTGGATTCCAAAGTGGTTATATGTTGCCTCTATAGTTTCACTTCAGCCTCAAAATTATGGAGTGACAACATAATGGCGACCATACTGGGGACGAAATTGATCTTCCTCGGAAAGAACATCAAAGCTCTGATCTGATTATTGATGGTGGATAGTGACCAGACACAAGAAGGCCGCATTATTCACCTTGTGACTCCATGATTCAAGGAACCTAGCTTTTGAGAATTCATGGTGACTCCACAACATGTTAATCAGATTTTCTACTAAACAAGATGACAAGTTTTGTGGAAAATATTTTATCTCGTGAAGATTTAAATGCATTCAGGAATCGGTTATCAGAATTTCAGCTGCATGAAAATTTTCTAGAGGCTATATTTCTCATTTTTAAATCAAGCAAATTTAGTCCTGAAGCTAAAAAAATGTTTTTTGGAGGTAGTTGTTGAACGATACGAAGCTAGTATTGAAATTTTTAATTCTAAAATTCAGTCATATAATTTCTGAGATCCTCAATAATTCTTGGAAAACCATCCTTCCCATAAGCAAGAGGAAATTGTAATATCTCTTGACTTCCATATTGAGGATGATTGTGCTTTCAAGTACCATGTTGAAGATGTGGTTTCAAGGTTTAATACTGAGGATACAAATGATAAACTAGTCATTGAAGGTCTGAGGTAAGTATTATGCATCATGCTTTTATTGATCCTATAGAAGATTATATGGAGGTTATTTTTAGCTCGATTTTTCAAACATTTATTCTCTATAAGGATAAAATACCCCAGAAATTTCCATTTCATATTATAACTTTGATTATATGGACACATGATCAAGTTATACTTTAAATTTTAATTACCAACAGTCAAGTTGTCCATTTATTTCTGTTGCTACTTGACTGACTGCATTGGCATTATTGTATCATTTAGAACAACAAAAATTTCAGTAGGATAGGGTAGGTAGGTGTGCAAATAAGCTCAGTACTCTAAGAATTTTTCTAGCTTTAGTTCCAGAATGTTGTTTTGTTTTTAGTTCAAGTGTGTTCTAGACTTCAATTTTGTAGAGAATGTTAATTTCAGCTTGAAGACTGTCAGCCATAGAGGTTTTGTAGCAAAATAAGTTACGGTGTTGGATCAACCCAATGGATCATGCCACTACTCTACGGTGTTCTTGAGACCTCCATAAGGAGATTCCATCCCCAACGAATGCCACTGTTAGAATACTGTATTTCACAGTATCACGAGGTGAGTGATTATTGCTTAGATTTTTCATACTGAAAATAATATTCCATGGATAGAATTTATTTTCCAAAAAAAAAGGGAAATCGTGACTGTCATGAGAATCGAACGAATATATCTTCCTTTCAATTTAGCTAAAAGAAGAAAGTGTTGTTGATTAAGTTTGATGGTGAGAAAACTCCATAATACCCTCATTCATTCCATTTACCCTCTTTTCCCTGTCATTTTTCGCATATTCCAAAGTCCCATGCCTCGTTTGTTTCAAAACCCATATTTGAGTGCTTTGAATCTCATTTAAACCCAAAACCCACTCTAGGCCACTTGATACATACATATATATCACTCCACATACATTACTCCACACTCATTATATTTCACCTTCCTAAAGCCATTCCATTTTATTTCATTACTGCACACTTATATCACCTTCCACATCAGCAGAATCGTAAAATACTTCAAATCTCTGTCTCCTACAAAACCTTATGAAATACAATGCAATATGGTGGGACCCCATCGTATTTCTTACTTCATGAGGTTTGGAACTTACCTTCCACTCCCCATTCATAAAACCTGCAGGTTTTGATGTCACGATCGGGCCCACCTTCACCGCCACATCACCCCCTACACTTTGCACATCGCAAGTTTTAATGTTTACCTCCATTGCTCATAAGTAAATATGAAGATTTACAATTTTTGATATCCATGGGACCATCCCTTACACATCACCTCCCTCTCCCCACACTACGCACAATGCAAGTTTTAATGTTTTCCTCCGCCTCTCATAAAAAAATATTTAGACTTGCGATTTGCGATGCGGGTCAAGTTCCACCTCCTTGCCACATCACACATCCCCTCCAAGCTAATTAAGCTCCACCTTAGACACCATCCCCACTCACCTCCACATCTTAGATGGACAACAATGCTTTTCGACCCCCCCTCAGCCTATGAACATTAAAAAAGGGGTGGGGGGTGCGAAATGGATGGTATCCCATACCGTCATTCCTGATATGTGTCATGCTCAGAAGATTTTGCACCCCGCACCCCCCACCCCCAATGATACCACTAACTGCATTTAACCCCCTCCGAAAGGCAATCTCAACTATTCACATACCTCCACAGTCATTTGACCATTACCACTTTTGCTAGACCACATCCATTGTCATCTGTCCACATCTGCCAACCATCATCCCTCCTGCCACGTCAAATCCGCTCTTTGCATCGCATCTCCGATGCCTTTCCTCATAATATGAATCTTAAAACATGCAAAGTGCGATGTTAACATGGATGCGATGTAGTCCAAATAATAATTCTAAAGGATTTCACATACGATCTTATGGATATGCGCACTATTTTTCCACACAGCAAGAGGACTCAGGTAGGACTCTACAAGGAGCAAAAGGACATAGTAATGCAGAACATCACAGTAGTGAGAAAGCTAGATGCAAAGGGTTAATTCAGGAAAATGGAATTTGTGTAGAACTAAGTACGATATAACAACAAAAACCGAATGGGCAACGAACACATTAGCGTGACTATTGATCCATGAAATATGTCAGCACCTCATCAATTTAATAATCCAACAATGGTTTTCTAAAGAGGAAGAGCCAAGATGTCAGAGTCTTCCCTACCTCTTCAGCATCAGAAAATCCCAGATTCTGATCATTGCATAATTAATAATGGACTTCTATAGCCATTGTTATGACCGAAATTATTTATCAATGCCTACATGGTTCCACTTGGCAAAATTTTAGCTTAAATGTAATTAATGACTATCATTGAAATAGACAGAGGAACCGATTTAATTTTTTTTATAAATACTGCATACATTAGCAGTAGGAAGGAGGATTGGAAGGTAAAAACCATTGTAACAGACTGACCTAGTTGTAAAAAACTCTATTGAATGAATGAAAGATGATGTTGTTTTCTAGGTTCTTGTGTTATGATCTGTGGTGAAGTGTTTTCCCACGTAATTCGTTATTCTCCTGTTTTCGCATATTGTTGTTCTTTCTTTACTGTAGATAGAGATTTTTATGTAGGATTTACCATGGGGTACCCTACTCAGTCTTGAAATAGTATTTTATGTTTTCCTTTGGGACCTTGATGCAGAATTTAGAGAAGGTTTTCTCTACATCCACGTTGAACCTTAATCTCCTCCTCCTTTTCCATTTCACAAGCTGTAAAGATCCATTGACATGGCTAGCTTGCTTGGTTACACTTGAAATCAGTTATTCATCCATTTGAATCTGTTTGCACCTATTTGACTACATAGCCCAATGCCCCCCTTTTTCTGCCTCAACCAAAAATATTCAAAAAAACCCCTATGCTCTAATAGCTAGCCTAAAATTCCCCTATAAACAAGGATATATTTAATAGAGAGAGCCCTCTTCGAATCTAGGAAGGCTAGGTCCTCGATTCCAAAGAAGTTTTATCTTACCTCTATAGTTTTGCTTCAGCCTCATAATTATGGAGAGACAATGTAATGGTGACCATACTAGGGACGAAATTTATCTTCCTCAGAAAGTACATCAGAGCTCAGATTTAATTACTAATGGTGGATAGAGAATAGACACAAGAAGGATGAATTATTCACCTTGCGACTCCATGATTCAAAGAACCTGACTTTTGAGCATTCATGGCGACTCCACAACATGCTGACCAGATTTTCTATTGAACAAGATGATTTTTTTTGTGGAAAATATTTTATCTCGTGAAGATTTAAATGCATTAAGGAATCAATTATCAGAATTTCAGCTTCATGAAGATTTTCTAGAGGCCATCTTTCTCATTTTTAAATTAAGAAAATTTAGTCCTGAAGCTAAAAAATGTTTTCTGGAGGTAGTTTTTGAACGATACGAAAATTGGTATTGAACTTTGGAATTCTCAAATTTAGTCATATAATTTCCGAGATCCTCAAGAATTATTGGAAAAAATTCCTTCCCCTAAGAAAGAGGAAACTGTACTACCTCTTGACTTACATATTGAGGATGATTGTGCTTTCAAGTACCAAGCTGAAGATGTGGTTTAGAGGTTTAATACTGAGGATACAACTAATAACTAGTCAATGAAGGCCTAGAAGTAAGTATTAAACATCATGATTTTATTGATCCTATAGAATATTATTTGGAGGTTCTTTTTAGCTCAATTTTTCAAACATGTATTCTCTATAAGGATCAAATACACCAGTAGTTACCATTTAATATTATAAATTTTATTATATGGACACATGATCAAGTTATACTTATGATTTTCCTTACCAACAGTCAAGTTGTCCATTTGTTTCTGTTGCTACTTGACTGGTTGCACTGGAATTATTGTATCATTTATAACAACAACAATTTCAGTAGGATAGGGTAGGTAGGTGTGCAAATAAGTTCTGTACTATGAGCATTTTTGCAGCTTTAGTTCGAAAACTCTATTTTTTTTTAGTTCAAGTGTATTCTAGACTTTAGTTTTGTAGAAAGTGTTAATTTCAGCTTGAATATTGTCAGCCAAAGAGGTTTTGTAGCAGATTAAGTTGCAGGCATGGGATCAGGCCACTAGTCTACGACATTCTTGACACCTCCTAAAGGAGCTGCAATCCCCAGCTGGAGCCACTGTTAGACTCATGTATTTCATAGTATCACTAGGTGACTGATTAATGCTTATATTTTTTATACTAAAAAAAAATATTCGATGGCTATCATTTATTTTCAGAAAAGGAAGGGAAATCTTGACTGTCAAGAACATCAAATGAATCTAACTACCTTTTAGTTTAGTTAAAAGAGGAAAATGTTGTTGATTAATTTTGATGGTGATAAAAATCCATACTTCCCTCATTCATTCCATTTACCCTATTTTCCCCATAAAATTTTCCATATTCCAAAGTCCCACGCCTCATCTCTTTCAAAACCCATAGTTGAGAACTTTGAATCTCATTTAAACCCAAAACCCACTCTAGGCCACTTGATACATACATATATATCACTCTGCATACATTACTTTGCACTCATTATATTTCACCTTCCTAAATCCATTCCCTTTTATTTCATTACTGCACACTCATATAACCTTTTGCATCGACAAAATCTTAAAATCCTTCAAGTTGTTGTCTCCTATAAAACATTCCTAAATATGATGTTATGGTGGGACCCCATCGCATATCACACTTCGCAAGGCTTTTCACTTACCTTCTACTCCCCATTCATAAAACTTGCGGGCTACGATGTTTGTGGGCGGGCCCACATTCACCACCACATCACCCTCCACACTTCACACATAGCAAGTTTTAATTCTTACCTCCACCACTCATAACTAAATCCGTCGATTTGCAATTTTCAATGTTTGTGGGACCATCCCTGCCACATCACCTCGCTCTCCCCACACTTCTCACATCAGAAGCTTTAATCTTTTCCTCTGCCTCTCATAACAAAATCTTCAGACTTTCAATTTGCAATGTGGTTCAGGTCCCACCTCCTTGCCATGTCACACATCCCCTCTATGCTAATTAAGCTCCACCTTAGCTTCCATCCCCACTCACCTCCACATATTAATTGGCCAACAATTCTTTTTTCCTCCCCTCGGCCTCTGAACGTTAACAACGGGGGGGGGGAGGAGGGTTTGAAATGGTCGGTATCCCATATCGATGTTCATAATACGTGGCGTGCCAAGAATATTTCACACCCCCCCACTGATACCACCAACCACCTCCGACCCCTTCCAAAAAGAGGTCTCCACTGTTCGCGTACCACCACATTCATTTTACCCTTACCAATTCTATTGCGTCACATCCACCATCATCTATCCACATTTGCCAACCATTATCCCTCTTGTGAAGTCAACTCCGCTCTTCACATTGCATCGTCGATCGTGTTCCTCATAAGATGTACCTTAAAACATATGAAGTGTGATGTTAACGCGGATGTGATGTAGTCCAGAGAAAAAATCTAAAGGCTTTCATGTCCTGACATATGGGTTTGTGCGTTATTTTTCCACATAACAAGAGGACTTGGGTAGGACTTGATAAGGAGAAAAAGGAGAGAGTAATGTGGAACGTCATGGTAGTGAGGAAGATAGATAGAAAGGGTCAAGTCGAGCAACGGGAATTTGTACAAAACTAAGTATGATATAACAGCAGAAACCAAAGGGGTAGTAAACACATTGGCACGGCTACTGATCCATGAAAGACAACAAGACCTCATCAATTTAATAATCTAGCAACAATTTTCTGAAGAGGAAGAGCCAAGATTTCAGAGCTTTCCCTGCCTCTTCGGAATTAGACAATGCAAAATTTTGATCATTGCGCAATTAATAACAGACTACTAAAGCCACTGTTATGATCGAATTTTTTTTATCACCATCTGCATGGTTCCACTTCGCAAAATTTTAGCTTGAATGTAATTAATGACTGCCATTGAAACTTACAGAGGAACAGACTTGAGTTTTTATATAAATACTGAATACATTAGCAGTAGGAAGGAGGCCTGGAAGGGAAAAAACATTGTAACAGACTCAACTGGCTATAAGCACTCTTTATTGAATGAATGAAAGATGATGTTGTTTTCTATATTTTTGTGTCATGATCTGTGGTGAAGTGTTTTCCCATGTAATTTGTTATTCTCCTGTTTTCGCATATTGTTGTTCTTTCTTTACTACAGATAGAAATTTTTGTGTAAGATTTACCATGGGGTACCTTTCTCAGTCTTGAAACAATATTTTATGTTTTCCTCTGAGATATTGATGAAAAATTCAGAGACGGTCTTCTTTGCATCCAAGTTGAACCTTAATCTCCTCCTCCTTTTCTATTTCAGAAGCTATAAAGATCCATTAACATGGCTAGATTTCCTAGTTTCACATGACCTCAATTATTCATCCATTTAAATATGTTTTCACCTATTTGATTCCATAGCCCAATGGCCCCCTTCTGCTACCTCAACCAAAATTTTTCAAACAAACCCCTATGCACTAATAGCTAGCCTAAAATGCCCCTATAAATAAAGCTATATGTAATAGAAAGGGCCCTCTTTGAATTGAGGAAGGCTAGGTCCTGGACTCCAAAGTAGTTTGATGTTTCCTCTGTATTTTCGCTTCAGCCTTAGAATTACGAAGTGACAACACAATCAGAGATATAATACACAAGGTATAGGGGAGAAAATATGAACACCTAGCTCATCATGGTTTCATTAAAATCATAGTGGAAGATGCTTTAAACAGACTCAACATACCTATACCTTGGTCCACAATCATTGACATGGAAAATGAAGCCTTCATTGGGACACATACCATCACCCCTGGGGACACCACTGCCTTTATCCTTGGAGTAATGGGCATTAAAGTAGGAGAATGAGGGACTGAAATGACATAGGAAGAAGATGAAATGGAGACAGAGGCAAAAACCACATAATATGTAGGAGAAAAGACAAAAATTTAGGAGGAGGAATAGAAGGAAGAGAAGGAATAAGAATAAAAATAAGAAGAATAGGAAGAGGGAAAGATAAAAGAAGAGGAGATCTTAGACCCCAAGATCACCACTGACATCTCCCCTAAGAAAAAAAACCTTTCACTAGGGACCACTAAAAAGAAATTGGCTACCACTTTAGCCACTCCAAGCACCCAAGTGAAATAAAGAAGAAAGTGGAAGACCCCCATGTATTTTAAGATGAGGAAAAGTGCAAGGGTGAGACAGGGGAAGCCTCAAAATCCAACCAAGGTTCCCATCACAATCAAGGAGTCACCTAATAAGAAAGGGGAAATAGGGCCAGGAGAGGGAAATATTCAAGAGGTTACTTCACCCAAAAGGACACCTATGACCTACACAGGAGGAACTCATCAAGGCTACCATACCTAAAACAATCACAATCACCCATAAACCTCCAACAATAATGAAAGAAGGAGCTATAGGAAACATATGGAATACAATAGGAAACCCAGACAGTGCTATAGGAAAATTTGAATTTTCTAGAGGAAGAGAAATATGTCCAAGGGTAAGAGAACAAGGCACCATTGAAAGTTCAGGATGCACAAGATGATGAAAAAGAGGTAGAAGTGGCAGATGAAAATTCCCAAGTTGAAAAACAAGAAACAAAAGAGGAGGGACCAAAAGAAGATCCAACCTCTACAAAATTTTCCCAAAAGATATTACAACAGTTCAAAATCCTATTCCACTACCAAACTTAATATACTATTATACATTCATTGAATGAGGGAGGATGATCCCTCAAAAGCTCCCCATCCCCTTGTTCTATGAGCTAGAAAAAGAGAGATGGCACACCCACCAATGGATGAAAATTACCAAAGCTAGGAATTGGGAAGATGTGGGGATCATGTAACATAAACTCATTAAGATGGCGATATATTTGGTTGATATCAGGCTTATGGAAGTAGTGTTCAAAGATTAGATGCAAGAGGCACAAGCATATAATGTAAGACTAAATGACTAATTGTAGTATAAAGAAAAACATATTTCCAGTATGGCATACCTGTGCATGTGTTACACGTCATTTTGTCACCATGACATTAGACCATCAATATGGATCTATCACCATCCATACTCATGCTTCCTTACAATTCAAACATTTATATTCCTTAACCAAGTCTTGGGAACTGAAAAAAAATTCTTAGATACTTTTAAATATTTCTTGCGTGCTTTTTTTCAGTTACTTCATATGCATGTACAGATATTCCTAAGCTTACCTACGAACATCTATGTTGTGTTTTACATTAAAACCTATGCACCCCATTTAAAAGAAAGTAAAAGTGAAAAGTAACTTCTATAAGAATAGTCGGGTGCATACTATTCCAACTAAAATCCTTTTAAATCACGCTAGTTCGTGCTATATCCCTCCAAACATGGAAATTCTCCCCTTGAATCAAGGAATCCTATTCCCTTAATTAGAGGATGACATCCCTCTATTGTTGGATGTTAAAACTCATCAATTTTTCTTATAAATTGAGATGAAACTTCAGGGTTAGGGGGTTCAAAAGGGTTCACAAAAGGCAATATTATGATGGTCATTCAATAGTGGAAAACTTGTCAAAGCAAGGACGAAGATTGTAAAGGCATCAAGAGAAATCCATACAGGATCAAGGCTCAGTTGGATAATTCATATGGATAATTTTCCTCATATTTTTCTCAGATGGCTCTTTATATTCTTCATAATACATATGGATAATTTTTCCCATTGTGTTGTTTTTAGATTCATTAAAACGATGACAATTATTAATTTCCTTGATCGTTAAGTTAATTTGGAATTTGGATTATTATGTACTGCAGATGCTTTTGATTCTTTACATGTTTGTGATTGCAGGTTCTTCTCAGCATTGAAGGAATTCTTCAAGACAAAAGGAAAGGTCTTCATCAAACATCTTGTTGAAAGGTAAGAGCATTATCCTCTTTTTTCTATGTTTTGATAATATGAATGCTAATATTTTAGGGAAAAATATATTCAGATGGTTGTTTATTTCTAGTTATCTATTGGGATACTATAGAGATCACTCTAGTCCACAAGAGGGGTTTATCCAGAAAAAAATTAGTGACTCTGCTAGGGAACAAGCTTAGCTTTCTCTTCATTCTTTTTGGTTTACCTCTCTAAATTTTCTAGTTTGACTATGTCTAAGTGTTGTTGGGTTTATGAATTTTTAGATCCTATGAATTAGAACGCCTTGTGTTTATTTATTTGAAATTTTCTCTATCGTTTGTGGTTTTCTTCCATAAACAGAGCACAAGTTTTCTCAAGTTCTTAGTTTAATACAGTGCACATGTGCTTTGGTTTTCACAGACTACACACGCACCTCTTAAGAATTTTTGAAAAAATAAATATTCTCTCTTAGAGTATGATGGAAAATTAATAGAGGTTCAACCTGACTTATATCAACCCTCAAAGTCTGTTTGTGAACTCTTCCTATTTACCTTAGTCTTTTTGATAAATCGTCCTTTTTCATTTTTCAGGTAGGGGTTGCCCTGGTTTTATGAATTTTTTTTTTGGGAAGATAGATTCACTACCTATATCATTGTTTTTCTATCATTTCCCTCTACAAATACCAGGTGTCTTGGCATTCCTACGTGTTTGAGTGATTGTTTTTTTCTCATTTGCAAAGGAAAAATTGTAGATAAGTTAAGTATGTTTTGTCTCAAAAAGTAGTCCTTTATGAAATTTGTTTTGCTTGTTAAAGTGAAAAAACGATTTATTTTACTTTCAGCTGAAATAAATCATGAAAGTACACTCATAGGTATCGTTAGTTAGATTATTGATTAAGAGATTTCAATTTTTGAATTTTTTTATAATTTTTAGGGTTTTTCTTGTTGTTTTTTATTTTGAAGAATTGAAAGATTGTTTGCTCATAAAATTGTATATATTTGGCTTTGAATCAACAAATATTTTCATGAAAAAGTGATAATTGTTATGCTTCAAAATGAAACTTATTTCTTAATGAAAAATAACTGTTATGGGATGTTTTAGGACATTTGCACTTCTTTGAGTTCAAAAAATCTTTCTACCTTCCCTTAACTACGAATTTATGGAAACAAATAATTACATATTCATTGTTGATTCATTTAGAGTAATTTTTTGAGTTGATCACAACATCATTAAGTTTCATTTCCATACCCCTCTAACACATATTTCATTAAATTTGGAAGTATTCTATTACAAGGCCTTCAACAAAATACATTCTTTTGTAAATCACCATATTAACTTAATTTAAGATAAAAATAATTTTAGGAATTGCAAACCAATTAAAGACCATGAATATGTCAAACATGGGGTTGTTAGGTAAAATAGTATCAATGCAAAATATGAGTGTGAAAGAAAACTCTTAGAAAAAACTTATTTAAGGTAAATCATATTAGTATGTCTAACATCCAAGAAAGATAGTACAGTTATGGATAACCTACTAGAGTCATCAATGTTTGAATTTTGTGTTAGACAACTCTAATCCCCCTTCCCAAAACCTGCGAGAGAGTTGTTGATTGGATAATGGTGATGTGAGGATGTTAGTGTAACTAGAAGGGAGGTTCCTCCCTTGCATTGCTTTGGAACTAGTCTACTAGAAGCTTAGTAAAATGTTTTTGTGCTAAATTTTATACCCCTTCACACCTTTAAGTAACGTGATAATTATTTTTTACAACATCCATGCATCCACTATAAAAGTTAGGCACTATTGATCTAGGTATTTCAAGAAGGTTGGGTATCACTGATCTATCTCCACCCAAATCCAAGTAAATCAAATGAGATTTCTTAAACGGGTATTCAATTCATTCCATTATGATGGACACTATCACAAATTGAAGTAAACAAGAACTAGTGGTTGTTGAGAACCAATATACATAGACAAGTAAGTAGTGGAAGTAAGGGTTTTCAAAAAATAATACACTTGATGGCAACATTGTCAAAAACTAAGAATAGTCCTAATGTAATAGTTCCAACCTATTGTATGAAAAACCATGATTGAACATTACTTTCACGAAGAGGAGAAAATGATAAGAATTGTTAATGGGGAATAAATAAGTGTGAAACACAACTTATGGATTTTAGTTGAAATTTATATAAGTCCTCATGCTCTTTACTTAGTAAATACTTAACATAACTACTAATAAATTATCATTAAAATATTATTTTTGAATATTAAATATGTATTAAAAGCCATTTATCTATTACACATGATTTTCCATGTTGTCTAAATAAACCACTTAAAACCCATTATCAATAAATTCTAATTAGTTTTGTAAAAGATGTATCTTTACTTACATTAAGATATTTATTTCAAAAATATATTAAATTTATAAAGTTGTATCAATACATATAACTAAATGGAATACAATATAGCTTCAAGCCTTGTTAGCTTTTATGAGATTATTTTAATTACAAATAGTTTATTTAATAATTGAAATTTAGAAAATGTTAATCTTGATGGGAAAATCATATGGTGAAATTAAGATTAAGGATGTTCATTTGTGGCGCAACTCTTGAATCAGCCTGAAAAGTCTACTAAATGCTCATTATGAATTAATTAATCCATGTTTTAATAGAAAACATTTTTTAACATAGTGTTTTATTTTAAAAATAACAATGTCACATTTATACATTCATATTAAACCACATGCTAGGTAAATAAAAATAAATCAATTGTTTCTTGACTTATCCACTTATATGGCATGATTGCATATAAAAGTAATTGATTTAAAAAATGCATAGTTAGAAAAAATTATCGATTAAAAATAGAATAAACCACTTAGAACTAATCATCGATTGATTTTAAATTATTCTTTTTTCTAAGAAATGTATCTTTAATTGCATTAAGAACTTTATATAAAAAATATATCACATTTATAACCTTTTATCAATGCATAAAACTAAATAGAATTTAATATGTCATGATTTATGTCTAGTTGGTTTTTATTATTTCAATTAGAGATGATTTATTTATGAATTGAAATTTACAAAATATTAATGGGGATGGGAAAATCAGCTGGTGTATGTTGTAAAAAGTTGAAATACATTTATTTATGACCTATATATTAAGACAACTTGAGGAATCTACTTACTATTAATTATCAGTTAATTATTTCATGTTTTGTTAGGAAAAACATTTCACTTTACATGGAGTTTTATTTGAAAAAAATAATGTCACATTTATACACTCATATTAAACTTCACGATAAGCAAATAAAAGTTGATAAATAGCTTTATATAGAACATTTATAACTTATTATCCATTACTTCTAATTTGTTTTATGAACAATATATATTTATTTACATTAGGAGCTACGTTTAAAAAATATATCACATTCATAAACTTTCCTTAATGCATATAACCAAATAGAATACAATATATAGCTTAGAGTCATGGTCGATTATATTAGATTGTTTAAATTACAAGTAAATTATTTAAGAATTTAAAATGAAAAAATGTTAAAATGTATGGAAAAATAAATGTCTTATGGTGCAAACAGTTTAAATACAACCATTATCATCTATCTCTTTAATTAATCTGGATGGCCAACTTAACACATTTTTAATTAATTTTCCCATGCTTTATTAAGAATATTTTTTTTTTTTTTACATGGAGTTTTATTTCAAAAAAATACAATATGGAACTAATACTCATATTAAACTATGTGGTAGACAAATAAAGGTCAATAAATGGATCCATTATTAACTTATATGGGATAATATGATTACATACACAAATAGTTGATTTTAAAATAATAATAATAATAAAATTTATGGATTAAAAATCGAATTCCTTACAATTTAAGGATTTTGAAATATTCACCTATGACCCATCACCGATTAGCTTAAATATTCCACTTAATACTTATTATCAAGAAAGTATTAGATTTATTTTTGGAAAAAATGTCTTATAGTATATGGTTATTATATATCACATTTATACACTCACATTAATGGATATAACTAAGTAAAAATCAATAATATAATTATGGCTCATATGATATGATTTTAGTTTATTAAAATATATATATATATATATATCTTCAAATAAAATTCAAAGACATAATTTATCTATGATAGCATCTAATCAAATCTTGATAGTCCACTTAGCTATCATTATCATTAATTATATGTTTTCTTCTATAAATGCATATTTATTTATAATATATTTTTATCTCAAACATTAAATATCATATTTATGCACTCCTATTAATACATTTTATAGGGGAAAGGTCAATAACTAGCTTTGAGTGTTGTTTATTTTCAATATGATATGATTTTAATTACAACCATCAATTGATTGATGTATATAAGTTTATGTAAAATATGGATTGAGAAACCACATATCTTATGCTTCAAAAAGTGGAAATAATTTTCCTATGAAATATTTCCCATTAGCTTGAATAGCCAACAGTGCATGACATAACATTTATCAACTAAATTATTATAATTTCTTCAATAAGGATTGCACTTTTTTTTGCAATGAGCTCTATTTCAAAACATACATTTCACATTTATATATGAGTATTATGCATATAATTCAATAGAAGTCAATAAAACTACAAGCATGCATTGATGGTTTGTGTAAGATGATTTCAATGGCAACTAATTCATTTAAGAACACAAATACACACACATATTAGCAAAAACAAATCGATACAGCAAATTCATTGCAAAAATAATTATAAATAATAATAGAAATACATAATAATATAATTGACAATCCCCATTGTAATTTTATTTTTTTAATAATAGAAAGTTTTGATTTTTTTCTTCACAAAAGATAAATAAGTAATAATAAATAAATAAATTGAAAATTCCCATTTAATATTCCAAAATATATATAATCATACAAATTGATTCAGAAAAAAAATATGTTCAAATTGCATTAAAAAATTGGAATGTACTTGTGAACAAATTTATAAAGAAAATTATCTCCATCAACTAAAATGAAGTACATATTCTACTGAACATTCGAATGTACTCATGTTTCTCTTTCATATGATGAAGTGTCTTAAGAAAGGGGAATAAAACCTGCATAAGCCAAGTATCTTGCTCTTTTCTTGTACAGGCTTTTATCAATATGGGGTTTGATCAATATCCGATGAATTGAGAAGTATGCTTTGTTGTATGTATTAGCAATACATTTGATTCTTCATAATTATCTCCATATTGGGACCACACATCACTCAACCTTTTCTCATAAAATTGTATTGTCATCCTTGCTTCTAATTTTGTTTGCAAATGAAAATGATACTTGTTCCATGTGAATTTAAAGTATTATATATCAATATTTGATATTTCAAGTACTTGTCAATGACATTTAATGTCCATTTGCAACATCATAATTTTTTAAGCAATATTTTAACAGTTCTAAGTGAAAAGGTCTTAAAAAATAGGACCTATCACCGAACTGCCAATCTGGTTCTCTTTGAATATCTCAATTTTGTTCATATTTGGTGTACGAGTGGAATAGAAATCCTTCCATTTCAAATATCATCAACATATTATGACTTATAGTGATGCCCATTTGTGTTTGCAATTGCACTGCAACCACGTGTATGATATTAACATATCTCCACTTCAAAAATTTATTGCTTAATGATATAAAAACCTAACATTTCAAAAATGATGTTATTATTTATTATGAATTAATGGTAATCACAAATTATAACTACAATGGCCCCATTAAAGTGAAAAAACTAATGATATGTTTACTTTATACATACAACCTAATACCTTTATTTAATTTGTATGGAATAAGCAAGTCTTATAGGATCACATTGACCCACCATTTAAATCGTTGATTTTAAGACTTACAATGATTTGTTTAATTTCAAATGAAATATACAATTACAATGGTTGCAATTAAACAAACTAATTATATACTATTTTCCACATGTAATATAATACAATTTTTAAATTTCAAACCTACTTAATTATATGCTAATTTCTAGAATCTCTACTTTAGTTTCTTTTGGTGCTTCTTTTAGTAAAGATTCTATGTCTATTGTTGGTGCTACATACATACTAATATAGTTTTTCAGCTTATATGAAATAAAAGAGTTTATAAGAATGCAGAGAACCATCATTTTCATTACTAATGTCTAAGAGGTATAATCATAACTTAAACCAGAATTGAAAAAAACAATTGTAATGATCCAAAACAAACAAATAGACCAATTATCTATTAATTTTCACATACAATCTAATCCATTGTAAAAATTTCTATAGCATGGGAAGTTTTGATAGGAAAACGTTAAACAACCATTCAAATCAATAATTGTTATTCAATACAATAATATATCACAAAAATAAAGAACATAAAATTATTTTATTCTACTTATGACAAACCAAATCAAAAATTCTTTTATTAGTATTGTGAAATAGAAGTCAACTTAAATTTAAAAGGGCTACAAGATATAGTAATAATTCATGATGTCATACATACTATGACATGAAATAGACACCCATCATCTTAAGGTACCATTATATGTGATTGAACATCCCTCAAAATAGCTTGCACATCTGTTTCCTTGTTGCGTTTAATCAACATTATCCATAGCTTGTCTATCAACCAATTATCCTCTTGAGTTGTTCCAATGAATTGAGGGGAAAGAATCACATTTTCTTTTCGATTTCATTTCATTCTCTCAAGTGAACAATCCACTATAATAGTACTGGTTGCATCATATTGGGTATGCATTTCCCACACTTTTTAAAATGATTTAGTGTGTATACCTTTTGTTGGATTGTCAATGGCCTTATGTCCCTTTTTTGTTTTACACTATGAAGCCGCTGTCAAACTGTGTAGGCTATTCTTCTTGTAGTTCTCGAAATCAGGTTGGTTTGGAGAACACTTTAATGTTCCAAGTTGGTAACAATTAAATACAGTGTCCCACGTATCCCAAATATCTTGATTAAGATATAAGATAACTTTTTTATCAAGAAAATTTCTAATTGGAAAATCAAGGAAGGAGCACAACATTTCATCATCGACCTAAGAAAATCATACATATAAACTAATAAAAATTCAATGTAGAGATGAAATTAAAAAAATATTAACTAATGAGAATTCATTACAGATATGAGAAAATATGACATCTATTATAGACTTTAATCATTTATCTAAAATAAAAATAGATACAATTATAAAATTTTAAATGCAAAAATAATAAAATATCAAACCTTGTCTTTGGTTGTCTTAGAACATCCAATCCTCCTTTTCTTTAGTTTTTCATTAGCAATTAATAAGTGTCTTGCTGAGAGAACACAATCAATAAATGGAGTTTTGTAGAATACCTTATTGGCATAATTTAGCTGACAAAAAATGTGAATCACCTCAATGGGTTCAGCTAATGGATTCAAGAATCAAGCATTACTTTTTTATATTTTTGTTTCACCTTCATAGATACATTATATTTAGGATTTGTTAAAATTTCTTTCGTTTCTTGAATGGTGTGTTGACCATCAAATATCCAAAATTTGATTTTCTTAGCATCTAGGTTTGTCTCATTTATAATTTTGATAGAGTTCACCAACGGATCAGGCTCATTGATGTCAAATAGAATAAAAAAAGCATCAGGTAATGAGGTTTGGAATTTCTCTAGGAATTATTTCACTAATACTTGAAGATTTAAGTCATCTCGTGATCTCAATTTAAACACTTTGGGGGCTTCTATACATCTTACAACATCCACCTTTCTACTAAAGGTGTTTGAAAATAGATAGGAATGCTTGAAATCTTCATGAATTTCATCACATTGATCTGCAAGTTTTGTTGTCTCAAATTCAACTTTCCTAGCTTTTTGAAATTTTGTAGTAGGTTTGAAATCACTTTTAGTAATTTTCTCTTATAATTCATATAAATATACTCTTTTCAAAGCAAGTAACTGACAATCGAGTTTATCATCTGGTATTTCGTTAAGAAGTTTGTCTTCTTTTTTTATAAATAAAGAAGTACAGATGATGTTTTTTTACATCTTACATATCCGTATCTTAGAATGGTAGTGATTAATTTTAAATTATCTATGCAACTATCCAATATAGATGTAGCAAAAATCTCATTGTTATCCAAGTTAAACATTGAATTCTTTATCGTATTTGGTGAATCATTACTTGAATCTTCAATCAAATCGGGTCTAAATTTTGTATACTCCACGTGAGAAGAAATTAATTTTACTTCATTTTCTTTAATCACCTCCACTGGAAAGTCATTTTCATTCTCATTGTAAGCATAGTAATTAATAATTATTCCTAATATCTCAGGTTCTCTACCATCTATGGATCCAAATAGGTACATATCAGGATACATATTCATGGGAGTTTCTATCTGGACATAAAAATCTTGCACAAACTCATATTTATTAGATGTTTTGTATTTTTTAATCATTTCAAAGATAGAAGTTGAAGGTATTATTGATACAACCATTTGAGTTGAATTTTTCTTTTTCTCAAATGATGACTGTAACATTTCACTCATTTTGTTGCCAACCAATTCTACATACAAAAATAAAAAAATTATTTGCATAAATCAAAATGAAATAAAAATTTCGAATATTTTCATGTAATGTTATTTTAAAATTTACAAGACCACCTAATCTAGCCATTTATAAGAGAGTAACATAAAATATAAACAACCATACCAATTGAAGGAGACATTGTTTCTATATCACTTGTTTTTCATTTTCTCTTCACTCTACTTGGAATTTTAGGGACACGAGATTCCACAGGTTATGAAAAAAAATAACGAAATAAATAAATTGTGAAAGGCATGAAATACAAAATATTATTAAACAACCGTATAATAGACTATTTTCATTTACATACATAGTACTAAAGGAGTAGATGTGTTATGCAAGTTTACTATATGACACCAAAAGTAATCACGTAGCTAAAATTGTTAAGAAATGAAAAATTATAACAGAATATACATAAAATATAAAACAACTATACCAATTTAAGGAGACATTGTTTGTATATCACTTGTCTTTCTTTTTCTCTTCACTCCTTTAATTGGAAATTCAGGGGCACGAGATTCCACATCTTATGAAAAAAAATAAAGAAATAAATAAATTATGGAAGGCATGAAATACAAAATATTATTAAATAACCTTATAATACACTATTTTCATTTACTTGCACAATAATAAATGAACGCATATGTAATGCAAGTTTACTATATGACACCAACAGTAATCATCTAGCTAAAATTGTTAGGAAAAGAAAAATACACATGTTAGTATAGGGTTTCCACATTAAAAACACACTCTTAGTGCTATTTGCATGTGTTTTTGTGTAAAAGTGGATCTTTAATGTGGAAAATCCAACTAACATGGTGTATTTCAATTTTCATAGCAATATCAGGTAGGAGATTTTTGAATAATTAATCAAAATTCATTAAGCTGTAAATTTTATACTAGAATTTTGCCAAATTATTTTAAAATGAATATGAAATATATTTTTAGAATATCACATTTTATACCATATTTCTTAGCATCTGCAAACATTTGTAAGAAATTATAATGGTAAAATTTTAAATGAATTAAAAAACAGTATGAATTCATCTTCTATAACATCTCATTTCATACATATGCACAAAAGAAAAGAAGCTCAAAGCATATGCAAATTTTCTTAAAAAATAAGGATAACATGAGCTTCATTAATCAACAATCATTTATTAGCAACCATTGTAGCAAAGTACAAACTAATTTTAAAATTTTCATGCCATTTAAAGATTTTGTTGTTGTATTTGGTGAACTTCCTTTTCCCTTGGATGGTTCCTTTGAATTCTCACTAGCTTCATGGTCCATGGTTTCTAAAAACAAAGTAAGAAACTATTATCATAGTTTCAAATTATCGAAGAAAATGTGAATTTATAAATACTACCACTACTTGCATCAATGTATGTGTAACAAAATGAACAAGAAAAATAAAAAGTGTAGAACCCACAATAATAGCTAATCATGGTGTTGATTAGAAAAAGGGTGTCACCCCTAAATAATTTATTATTTTCTTTTATTTGTGTCTATAAGAAAGCTATCACCTACCAGCTTTTCTTCTAGAACAAGCATAAGCATGTTACCAAAAGACAACAATAAATTGTGAATAAATAAGAACAATAGTAGATACTACAACAAAATCATGTTTACACAAAATTTATCTTTTATATTCATGTATATTCGTAGTTTTCTATAGAGACCATAAAAAGGCAAACACATTGAAGAAAAAATTATTTCTATCACATACAAGAGATTACCAACAACATTGCATTGTAAATTAATTCTTGTGCATGATGAAATTCCTTCTATCACAAACACACACATTGTCAGAAAGAACATTGCAAAAATAATCTTTCCTAGGACATCTCCATGCTTGCGAAATTTGTCCTTACTTTTTGAAGACAATGAGGTTTTAGTCCACGCCTACATAGATCGTTGTTACAATATAAGAAATGTTAAACCCTCAAATGATTCGAAGGCCCTTTGTATGGAATATATGGTCTAAGAATGAAATATGGGACACATAGAAGCATGTTTCCAACAACAACATTGCATTGTGAAAAATATCATTCTATATTACCCTCTATCACAAACACTAGCACATTGTCAATAAAAACACTGCAACGTGAATAAAATATGATGCATGTTAAATTTCATTTTACCATAAAAACAAACACATAACAACATTGTATAGTAAAATAAATCTAGCATGTGGTAGAATTACTTTTAGAAAGACTTGAGCACATTTCCAACAACAATATTGCAAACAAAATTAAATAAAGCACATGCTAGATCTATTTCTAATAAAGACATGAGCACATTTCCAATAACAACATTGGAAGGTGAAAGAACTTTAAGCATGCCACATTTCCTTCTAGAAGAAATAAAAGCTCATGTCAACATTGCAGTGTGAAAGAAATTTAGCATGTGTTAGATTTACTTCTATCACAAACATAAGCATATTGCCAGAAACAACATTGCAGCAGGGTAAAAGGAATCTAGCACAAACATAATAAAATAACAACATTGTATCGTTAAAGAAACCTGATACATGTGGGATTTACTTCTAGCATAAAAACAGGGGCATTAACAATAAATTCATTGTAAATAAAAAGAAATCTAGCACCCACGAGATTTTCTTCTAGCACAAGAAAAATTACATTGCCAATAATAACATTGTAAGGTGAAAGAAATCTAACACACACTATATTCCATTCTATCATAAACAAAACAACATAACAACACTACAAGGTGAAAGAAATGTAGCATATGTTATATTTACTTCTATCAGAAACACAAGCATATTTTGCAAGAAAAAATAAATCTAGTGTGTGCTCAATTTCCTTCTAGCATAGACAAAAACACATTTCCAAATAAAAAAATGCAAAGTGTTAGATTTCCTTCTAGCTTAAATAACTAGATTGTCAAAAATAATATGGCATTGTGAAGAAAATATAACACATACTAGATTTCCTTCTAGTACAAATTCACAAACATATTTCCAACAACAACATTGTTGGGCAAAAAAAATCTAACACGGGTTAGATTTATTTCTATCAGAAACAGAAGCACAATAAAAATAATAATATTGTAAGGTGAAAGAAAGCTAATGCATACTAGATTTCCTTCTAATGGAAACATTATCACATAAAAACATTGTAGGTTGAGAGAAATTTAGCTTGTGTTATATTTACTTCTAACACAAACATATAAATATTTCTAACAATGACAAGGTAGGAAAAATATAATCTAGCACATGTCAGATTTCCTTTTAGCCTAAACACAAATATGGTACTAAGAACAACATTGCAAGGTAAAATAAATATAACATGTGCTATATTTTCTTTTAGCACAAACACAAGCACATAGAAACATTGTAGAGTGAAAGAAATTTAGCAAATGCCAGAATTATGTCTACCACAAATACAAGCATGTTTCAAACAACAGCATTATGGATTATAAGAAACCTATCATGTGAACAATTTTATTCCAACACAAAAAAAAAACGCGCTTCAAATTGAAATAAATCTAACACATGATATATTTCCTTCTAGCACGTAACAACATTGTAGAACTAATTAAATTTAGTGCATGTTATAGATTTATTTCTATCACAAACACAAGCACACTTGAAGGTGAGGGAAACATAATGCTTGCTATATTTCCTTTTAGCCCAAACATAAGCACATTGCCGATAACAAAATTATAAGGTGAAAGAAATCTAATGTGTGTAAGATATCCTTATAGAATAAACAGAATCATGCAAGCACATTATAATGTGAAAGAATTATAGTGCATGCTAGATTTACCTCTAGCACAAAAACAAGCATGTTGGGAAAAAAACATTATAGGGCAAAGGAAATCTAACATGTGCTAGATTTCCTTATAGCAAAACACAAGCACATTATAAAATGAATCAAATCTAGCACATCCTATATTTCCTTCTAGCACACACATACGAACATAACAACATTGTAGGGTTAAATAAATCTAACACGCACTAAATTTACTTCTAGCACAAGCTAAAGGATATTACCAAAAAAAAAGTTGCAAGAAAATCAATCTAACATGTGCTAAATTTCTTTCTAACATAGTCACATGCATATTCTAAAAACAACGTTGCAAGGTCAAAGAATCTAGCATATTTCCTTCTAGCACAAACAACCAGATTGCCAACCACAACATGTCATTGTGAAACAATTCTAACGCATGTTAAATTCCCTTCTAGCTCAAACACAAACACATTGTCAATAAAAATGTTGCAAGTTGAATTCTAACGCATGCTAAATTTCCTTCTAGCACAAACACAAGCACATAACAAAAATTGTAAGGCGAAAAAAAATCTAGAATGTGCTATATTTTCTTTTAGAAAAATCTCAAGCCTATTACAAACAACAACATGATCAAGCAAAAGAAATCTAATGTCTGCTAGATTTCATTCTATCATAAACAACAGTGAATTGCTAATAACAACATTGTAAGATGAAAAAAATATAATGAATGATATATTTCCTTCTAGCATAAATAAGCACACATTTTTGATAACACCATTGAAAGGTGAAGGAAATATAACCCATGTTAAATTTTCCTATAGAAAAAACATAAGCACATAACAACATGGCAGGGTTAAAGAAATCTAGCACGTGCTAGATTTAATTTTAGCACAAACACAAGTATATTTCCAAAAGCAATATTACAGGGAAAGAAGAAATATATTTTTTGTTATATTTTCTTCTATCGTAGATACAAGGAATTATCAATAGCAACATTGAAAGGTGAAAGAAATCTAACATGTACTAGATTTAATTTTAGTAAATAGACAAGCATATTGCCAGCAACAAAGATGCATGCCAAAAGAAAACTAGCACCTGTTAAATTTTATTCTAGGACAAACACAAACACAATAGAAATAATAAAATTACAAGGGGAATGAAATTTAACGTGTGCTACATTTCCTTTTAGCACAAACAACCAGATTTCCAAAAACAATCTAAAATTAGAAAACTCTCTAGGCTTTCTGGGTTTTTCTCCATGAAGTTGCATAGAAAATGCTGTAAAAATTCTTTTGAACATGCAACCAACCATGCCAATTTACACATATGTAACTTGGGGTTGGGTTCTAGTGGCTTGGTAGAGCACTAACTCATTTAACACAAGGGCCTGGCCAGATAATGTTGGGCCACTTTCATGGATCTCTAAATCTGATCTTGAGAGCACAATGTAAATATTCTGCATTTAAAAAATATTTTTAACCAACATAATATAAAGTTGGAGCAAATTATTTTATATTTGACATTGGTTTTGTTGGGTAGCAGTGTAGAGCAGATAAGCCCTTGTTAATATGGCTTGTTTGAGTATGCAAAGCCATTTCTTCTCCATTTTGGCTCTATGCATCTAAGATTACATAGAGGTGAATACGCTTCAGCTATGGGAAGGGGTGGATGCAGAGGAATAAGGGTAAACATGTCAATATATTGGTCTTACATTGTTGTCCCATCCAATGGTACTTTGATACATGTAATACTAATGGCACAAATAATATTTCAGCTACTTCAAATAATTAGTAACTACTGGGTGGCATGGGAAATCCCTACAAAATAAAATGAGAGTTCCCCTATTAGAAACTCCCTTGTCAGTCTCATTTATGTTGCTTTGAAATTAAGAAGCTCTTTGTGCATTCTTGTGAGCTCTATGCTTCTTTCACTGGTTGGAATTAAAACTGGAAATCAACTTTTCAGCAATCTGCACAGGTGTATATTTCATTCACCAATGTCCTCTGATGCAACTCCATCGGGGTGAATACTAAATTAGGAATCGATTGATCAGAGTGAAGTGAAGACATTGATTCCTACACAACCAAGAGCTTTGGCTTTTTCATTTATACAACTTTTGGGGATCATTGCAGTCATGTCTCATATTTCTTGGCAAGTATTCATTTTGTTTATACTAGTAGGTTCAACTTCTATATGGTATCATCAATATTACATACCATCAAATAGGAAAGTGGCTCAGTTTTCATTAGTTTCTAGAGCTCCAATCATACAAAATTTTTGAGAATCAATCTCTAGAGCAGCCACCATTGGAAGTTTTGACGAGGAGTCTTCATTCATGGAGTGAAATATCTAGTTGATTTATATGTATACTAGACCTAGTCTCCACAATGTTGGAGCCAATGCATGGCTTAATATTCTGATGGATTTTCTATCAAATCTTGCATTTGCATTCTCTGTAATATTCCTAATGGAAATTTACAATGATAATCAAAGCGAGCATAGTAAAAAAAAACACACAAAATTTACAACACATTAAACACCCAAAAATTTCCATAAACTGTGTTGAGTGGAGACATTCTATTAACATAAATGTTGGGTACAAAGGTAAGATCAAAAAGCATGGCCTTTTGCTTGCCCAAGGCAAGCTAATAATGCCCAGGTGATGAAATTGACTACTCTAACATGCAATGTGGTTGTCCCCAACAATCCCTCTGCTAACCCAGTGAAAAATTTCATTGTTGACTGCAAACAATGGTTGTTAGGGTGTCCTCTAGTGTTTATAAAATTCTAGGAAATTAACCTTGTGCTCTCCTCCAATAACCCAAAAAAACCCACGAAGGAATCTGCCAAATGTTGACCTCTAAATTTTGGCCCAATTTCCACCAAGCTCCTCGAGTTTTTGGTTGAGTTGGGACCCCTGTTTGACCCCTCGAATCTGCCTAGAAAATTATGCTAAATTATTCCTGAGATCCTTGTCAAAAACCTAGAAAGCGCTTGCTCTAGTTTTGATGCTCCAAAATTGACCTCAAAATTCTTGGCCCTCCTCCAGAAGCAGAAGATGTAACTTGTAGCAGATGTTGGGCTTGTTGCTCCACCAAAATGCTAGAAAATCCCCCACAATTTCCCCCAATCTAATTCTAAACAACTGTAACTCCTCAATCCATTTCACAGTCCAATTTTTTTCTTGGCCTCATCAACTCCTCCAAGAGCCCATGTGTACTTTCCCATTTTTGCATCATTGGAGTGTCTATAAGCTCACCAATCACTGTGCATGTGAGTCTAACACCTTCATGATCTTGCTAGCTTCCCCACAGCTGGCCAAGATCATGCTTTGATACCATTGTAATATGCCTAATGGAAATTCACAATGATAAGCAAAGAAATCATAGTAAAAAACCAAACACACATAACTTACAACACATTAAACACCAAGAAATATCCATTAACTACATTGAGTTGAGCCATTTTATTAATATAAATGTTGGGTACAAACATAATATTAGAAATACTTCACTTGGTCTTGCCCAATGCAACCTAAGAATGCCCCGGTGATGAAATAGGCTACTCTAACATGCAATGTGGTTGTCCCCAACAATCTCTACGTTGACCTAGTGAAAAACAACACTGGTGAATATGAACAATGGTTTTTAGGGCCTCATCTAGTGCCCAATTTTTTTTGGGAAATTAACCTCAAGTTCTCCTCCAATAACCCACAAAAGCCCACGAAGGAATTGGCGAAATGTTGACCTCAGAATTTTGTTCCAATTTTCCCCTTGCTCCTCTAATTGTTGGCTAAGTTGGCACCGAAATGATAGAAAATCCCCCACAATTTCCTTTCCTGCTCCTTTCCTACATCCTAGTTGAACCAAAAATGTTTTGTATCCTCCTAGCTACCAAAGATGAGTAGAATTTTCCTCCCTAGGGTGGCACTCGTGGTCCACCGAAGAAGCGGGTGACTTGGCCCCCAAAAAATACTATGTAGTTCCTAGGCAAGATGACGCAGGCCCCTGCTCCATAGATTTATACTGTTGTGGAAATACTTCTTGCTCTTATACCACAAACAAGGAATTATCATACACCAATTTGGAGTCTAGCTTAGTCATGCCCTTAAAATTGGATAGTAATAATAATAATTTACATGCTTCAAAAATCACCGATTCATCCAATATTTTTTTCCAAAATTTTTTAACTACTGAACACATGAAAAATATAATCCACTCTTACATAAATCCATTAGAAGCACCCCCTCTTCCAGAAAAAAACTTTGTTATTCATCCATCAATAAAATTCAAATCCATGGGTTCTAATCCATTGCAATTGAAATATCTCAGCAAGAGGTTACAACCTTGGACGTGCTTTACAACATGATATGTTTATCCATCCCCACAAGAACTTTTGTAAACTATGTGACACCATAAATGTCTTCTCCAACGAGCTCTAGAAATTTTCCTTTGCGGCTTACTTAGAGGACACAATATTGTTTCAAATGCTATTTCAATTACATTTTTTAAAAATATATGGATTTGTTTGTGGTATGGGAGGCAAGCAATGCTTAATCCATAGGTTTAATAAATGACATGTATTCATCCTCAAATCCTGCAAGGCCTATTCTCATCCTTCTTGCAAAATGGCGTTGTATTAGATGGTAGTGATTTAATTGTTGGGGATAAAGTTATTTATAAAAATGAATCCAATATTGATGTTGGAATAATTAATTTCATACCTTATTCACCACACTATATACCTATTACTTCAGCCTTTTTACAAACTCACATTCCAAACTCTTTCTACTAGCGGTTTGTAGGACGAGACCAAATGCTTATGGCCATGCATAATAGGCACATTGGTCAACATCTCTAGCCCAGCTTTAGATAAATTTTTATTTGACTACAAATCCATGTGATATCCAAAATAAATCCATCATGTCATTTCCAATAACTCTTCATTTGATTCTTCCTAATATGCATGTGATCTCCAACATACTAAATGTGGGGAAAGGCCTATAAATAAAGTCTACCAAGATATATTTGCAAATATGAAACACTTTCACCAACCTCCTTCAATACCTTCAGCATGTTTTGATCAACCTAGAGATGTGATTGGTTGATATATTTACTGCAACAAGGGCAACGCCATAAAGGCCACCTCAGATTAATTTCCCCCAGGTGATATAATTATGCTTTTGACACATTAAATTCATTGCCATTCTTGTTTAATTGTTGTTGAGAAAGGAACTACCTCTATATTTCTTTCATTTCTTCCTTAGAAAACTCAAAACAATATCCATATTTATGCACCTTATCAAACAATGGAAATCCGGGATGATGTGGGATGGGGAACTTGTCCATCATTTCTCAACACCCGGAAAATATTTTTAGTTTGCAATTCTTCTAAAGGATGCACATCATTGAATAGCATGCAATAACTTGTGAGGAAAATCTAATTTTTACAGGCATAAGCAAGCATTATAAAGTATATAGGAGGATCGGATGATATGAATTGATATATTACCCATGAATATCAAACGATAACATTTGTTTGGATATTCTCTTCCAAGTTTCCATCGTCTAGTTGACATCAAAAAAATTTCATTATGATCATACACCAGTCAGCCTACCCCTTAAATTATTTACTTATGAGAATGTTTCTTTTCTGCTACCATTATACTTGAATGACGTGAAACATGCCCTGCCCTTTGAGGAGTGTCAAGGCCAGTAGAAACTTGTCTTCCAAGCCATTTTTCTTTTCCCAACTCATTGGCAACAAAAGAAGTCAATGCATCTTTAATTTTCTTTGTGCTATTTACAAGGCTTATTCCCGTAACATGGACCTTCATGTTGTCCAACAATATTTAAATATTTTGTGATGGAAACAACTTTAGGTTCAAGTCTTATTTTAGGTGCTAAATGAGCATTGGCATGGTTATCAGACCCACTACACATAAATATTTTTGGGCTTCTAAATTGCTTTTGTCTAAGAGAGATTGATCAAATACACTAATATCACACATGATTTTTTCAACAATAGAGTGAATATATTTCTCTTCTAGCAAGCACCAAAAGAGCTTGTATTTGTGATACCATTTGGTATAAAATCTAACAAGTTCCCTCCTTCCGAGTGTTAACAGTGCTTCTCATTACTCATAAGTAAAACAAGAGAGCGAGGGATTTTTCTTTTTGAATGCCTTAATACCCTCTCTTGAGAATGACCAACACAGTCCTCTGTTTTGATTATATTTAATCACGTATATCTTACTTGGTATCCAATTCCTTCCCCATCCCATTCTTGGACATCTGTGGTATCCAATTCCTTCCCCATCCCATTCCTGGACATATGAATAGCTTAGTATTCATTTAAAATCAAAGGTATTGTCTATTCATATAAAATATTAGCTGCATATGATTTCGAGTGCCAGGCAAGATTGAAAGGGAGGAAGGGACATTGTTTGTGTCGGGGGATATCAAAGGTATGGAAATAAAATTAGCATTGATGTGGACATGCAGAGTTCTGCATAGAGGTTTTAGCACTGTTGCTGCTAGGCCCACTATAGGGGAAAGCGTAGTGGGAAATAAAAATAAGAATAATAAGAAGACATTGTTGGATGATGCCAAGCCCCTCCCCGATTGGGGAATTGGCTCAAAATTGGCTAAAATATATTGGCAACACAAGAATTTCTCCAAAATAGCAAGCATCAAGCTCAAAAGAGATTTTTTTCATGCAAATACGTGGGGTATTTTCCACATAAATGGTGAACCAACAACAAAGACCCCTGTAAGGAATAATGGTGCAAACAAATTTGTGTCGAAATTGATTAATGATGTCCCTAAGAAGACTTATGATACTACACTGAAATGTAGATTAGTGGTCTGAACATGTGAATTCAATGCTAAAGTAAATGTTCATTTGTTCCATTCGTTTTTATCAAACTCAATTTGCAGGCTTGGGAGACAAGATTTATTTGAAAGCTAGAAATTTTGAGACAAGAATAATGTAGTTGGCTAAAAAAATATGTGTATGCGTCAGATTTATACAACATTTGTTTTCTTTTTTGCACCCACATTTGTCTCTATTTCTCCTTTTGGTACATGTATGATTATAGGAGTGCCTTTTATAGAGGGGAGAATTCTTTCTGCACTTGTAAAATTTGAGAATTCTTGAGTTGACTAATATGTATGCGAGTTATAGTTAGATATGTATAATTCAGAAACCTAAAAAAAGAAATATACTTCCAAAATATACAGAAAGAATTTTCCCTGCTAAATTGACTAATACATATACTAGATCTACTCTCCACAATGTTTTTTCCTATGAGTGGCTTGGTATTCAAATGTATTTTCTATCAAATCTTCTGTTTGCATGTTGGTGACTATGAGTGGCTTGGTATTCGAATGGATTTTCTATCAAGTCTTTTGTTTGCATGTTGATTGCTATGAGTGGCTTAGTATTCGAATGGATTTTATATCAAATCTTCTGTTTTCATTCTTTTTGGTGTTCCTCATTCACTCTTCCAAAGATGTAATTAGACCAAGCATTACAGGGTTTGCAATAAAATGATCCTTACATGTAGATTTCATTACACTACAAAACATTCCTTGCTAAAAATTTATCCTTTAAATAGAATGCAAATATATCTTATTCCCCATTATTTCCACCACCTTCCTATACACTATCAACAATTGATAGAATGACATGGAGACCAACACTTCTCATTTCCATAGAAATACCACCTATCACATTATCAATAGTTTCAAAAGGGAATCAATTTATTTATACCACAGATGCCAAAGTTCCTCTAAGGGGTACTCCTTTACAGAACATATTATTACACATTGTGGATGGCCCATATATGGGAAACACCAAATGCACTCTATAAACATTGAAATCTATGCATCCTCCTTCTAGAGTTATATAAAGTGTTGTAGAATCTTTCTCATAAGTCAACCTAGCTAGTTGTCTGTCACTGCATTTTTACCTTAGGATATCACTTCTTTGGAAATGGCTCTAAGGTTTGCATAAAAATATGAACCCATATATAAATAAGAACCTCCTATATATCTTAATAAATTTTTAGTAATACATGTGGCCCATTGGATTGGAATTACCACTGAATTGTAGGGTTTGGTTGACAGAACTGCATTCCAAAATTTCTTTATCTAGTGGAGCCCCAATTTTAGATAGGAATTTATCATTTAGCGCCTCTATCATATCATGCCATGAATGAAATGTGATTTCATTTTCTTACCCACCATTGCATAGGGGTCTTTTCCAAATGCATATACTGTGCAGCAACCCTTTTTTCAACCACTATCTACTCCACCACTTGTTCCAAAGCTTCTTCCATGGTGTTAGTTGTGCCATTAAACTCAATATGTTCTTATGCTCTACACTAATCCACCTAACTATTTTCAACACCATGCAATGACAATCATTTTTTGCAATCTATTCAAGAGTGCTTAAAATTAATCACCTGTTTTTATTTAATAAATCAGTTAATAAATTGTCAATAAAAGTAAGCTTTGTTTCAAATGCCCATAGAATGGCCCTTTTTAAATTAATAATGAACACAAAAATAGATAATTTGAAAGGAAAATTCTACATATAAGATAAGATTGCCAGTTTCTATTTCTTCATTCCATGGATCCATACTTGGATATATTTCCCTCAGCATAATAAAGTAGTTGCGTTAGTCATACAATTAAAACATTTAAGAATAAAAACATTTAATGATATTTGAAAGTAGAAAGAAATTAAAATTGTGGATAAACTATTCCTATAAAACATGAATGTGTTAAGATACATAAAACACTCCATGGGGAAATGATGCTCAGAATAGAAAAACGTTTTCCTATCAGCTTAAACTTTGAAATAAGCATATGCATTGATATGTATGAAATTAAGGTGAACACAAATCATCATGTAGTCCTTTCAATACTAGGGTAATGACCATAGCTGATAACTTGTAATGAGTACCATGCTGAATTAGTTACAGGAAAAGATATGTGTTTTTCCAATTAGACCTAGGCACAGATGGCATGATGATGAGAGTCATGGGATATTATCCTTTGGTCGCCTTAGTCACTTTTATGTTAAGTAATTAGGAGTATTAAGACTGATCCATTCATTATTTAACTCATGGAAATTATACTCGTAGATCTGGGTGAGATTCTAGGTTAGATTTTGTAAATTAGACCTTCTTATCCAACAGAATATGATATTATTTATTCTCGAGCACCTGAGGATAATTGTTCAAAATTGAACACGTTAGATCTCGTCGAGGGGTCTCTGGGATGTCAAAGAGGTAATCAAAAAAATTTACGAGTAAAAAAAAAAATAAAAAATTGATTTTTACAGGTTTTAAAAAAAAAATGAATAATATTATAAAATTCTCTAGAAAGGGTTGTCGTTCCATTGAGCATTTCTAAAAAAATTGGCTTTATCTATAATCTATTACCAATTTTCCTGGCCCTAGTTACAACTTATATACTGCGGAGTCCTAATTGCCTTGTGCATTTCAAGTTGCCTCGTTCTCTAGCTGAAGTCTGAGTTGTCATGTTGCACTTATAGACTCTAAATTCTAGGCCTAGGGTAGGCCAGGTTGTTACACCATTGACCTGAGTCTAGGTTGTTGCAACTTGCAATTTTAGCCTGAGTCCAGGTTGTTGCAACTTGCAGCATTAGCCAGATTCTAGGTCGTTTTCTAGGCCTAGGGTAGAGCCAGAGGTTTTTGAATTGCAATTTTCCAGTGTCAAGCCAAAAATCATAATGGTAGCTCAACATTGATATTATTCCCTGCTAGTGCTGAGGATTTATACTATCAAAGAGCCTTCTTTTCAGTGAACGAGCCATTCCTTTGTTGCACATAAATGCTCATCATCTTCTTCAATCGAACATCGACAAACAAAAACTTGGTATGTTGCAGCCTACCATCATCCTTGTATCTTCGAATCATATAAGCATTGGTTTTTTATTAAACATGTTTACTTCTTTTTGTGGATGGATAGAGAGATACTCTAGCTTCATGTGTTGTACCACGATAAAAATCACTCTAGATACCCCTTTCCTGCTAGTGTGTGTAATAAAATAGAGAGTAAGAGTTTGAAATTAATTGATAAATATTGTCAACTGATTCTTGTGAGGGTGAATTCACTATAGTCTGTAACTCTCTATTGTATCTATTTTTAGGTTAACACTTTGAGTGATTCAAGATTATCTATTTTTAGGTTAGCGATTTGAGAAATTTGAGAACCATTAGCATGTTACCCTGGGTTGCCTCCTATTCTTATATTCATACATCCCGGTAAACAAATGAGTAAGATCAGCCAACTTATGAGACTGACCTGAAACCACAGTTGCTGTGGAAGGATCCTAAGACAAAAAAAAATCATACCCATCTCCATATGAGCTCATTCCTTCTACCATGAGCTACTAGAACATGGCTCCCCTACCTACTCCTATCCATCTAATAAGATGCATATACATGCTTATAAACACACCAACTAATTTGTCTTTCTCACCCATGTGAAATCCTCGGTTTTTTTCAGATTTCCAAAAGTCTACAAACAAAAATGGTTTTCTCGACATCGTATTTCCATCTTCCATATGGCTCTTTATCCAACTCTGAAAAAGTGAAATTTGGGTCTCCTCCTCTTCTCCTGCAAGCCTTTAATTTTCAAATCACAGTTCAATATGTTAGTTCAAACTGAACATTATCATTGACAAATGAACTCCTATTACTATAATAATGGATTTCCTGCCTGTAAGATCATTTCACCATCTTTTTTGTAGTGGTTAAGATGATGGAGAGGAAGGAGGCATTTGATTTGGCCAAAAGATTTGTGATGGGAAGATGGTTTGTAGCATTCGTTTCATTTTTAATCATGTCATTTTATGGTAGAAATTATATGTTTGGGTCCTAATCAGAAGCAATCAAAACTTCCTAGAATATGATTAGAGCATGCTGAATACATTGCCATTTTTCAAGGATCTGGGTACTAATGTTGGGACCTGGGAATCAAGACCAGTGCTCTTAAAAAGCTAGTTTATGTATAATATAAGGTTTCAACTGTTATCTAAGGTCATCTATACAACATTTCTAAGAGGTGAGTACTAACTCTTTCAGCACATTTCAAGGTCTGCAAAGGTGTTAAGGTCTCACCTGACCTTTAAGGGTTGGTTATCCTAACCCAGTAATACCTCTATGGGACCAATGAACATCAGAATGCCATTAAATTTTTGGTTTTGAGCTAGTCTAAGTCGGGCCTTAAAGACCAAATCACTTTTTGATTATCCACATTATCTATATGGCTTGGAAGGTCTGAGAGGGTCATTTCTCCTAGTAACATGGAATTTTTCAATTAGCCTCCTTGCTATCAGGACTCCCCATGCTAATCAACTAAAAGTCCATTCATAACATAACAAAAGGTTGAGCATATTTTATTTTCCAAATATGAAAACAATGTAATGAGAACATATTCAGAGACCATTCTGCAACCTCCCAATCAAACATGGGTAATTGATAAAAGTGGACTAAGTTTGAACCCTCATCTTTCTCAGCTTAAAATATGAAATAAAGTAAAGAAAAATATCAAATACTTTTTGCCTAATTTTGGGAGGCGATATCTATTGTAGTAAGGACTCTAAAGGAACAATAAAGAGAAGCATTCTGAAAACTTATAATATGCATAACTCTCTTGGAAATAGTTATTTCTTCACTTTGGGCTTAGATTCACTGTTCTCAGACCTTCAAATGACAAGTTATATTTCAAAAAGTCAAAATACCTTCTCATCATTGTCGAGGTTGCTGATATAATCTAGTAGTGGCTCTGCATAGTGTGCAATTGAATTGACTTGTTCTGTAGAGGCTTCCCTATTTATCCCATTAGAAGTGAGATCTAGGGCAGCCACTTTGTAACCCCTCTACTTAAGCATAGTTAAAACCTTACACCAACACCATGCTCCATGTCCAATTCCATGAATCCACACAAAATTATTTTGTCTTCCTTCTCCATCCTGATTCATCTCAATAAAGAAAAACCTCAGATCAACTCATCCTAGGGTTGCATTATTCAATCCTGCAATTTGAAAACCAAAATAAAATAGACAAAAGAGGTTTTTGAAGTTTTAGGATTCGATTACCTTCACATGAGTAGAAATAAGGAGCAGTATGACACCAAGGCACCGAACAATCCTACTGCATTTTAGCACCATCATAACATTAGAGCAGAATAGAGACTGCAGTGTCTAACTTGTTCAGAGGAAAACATCTGAGAATTTGACTAACGTTCTCTACAAAGAAGCATTAGATCCCTTGATATATCTGGTCAACGAGATTAGGGCCAGGAGCTCTTTTCCCTAAGTATCTAAAATTAATTAGTCACATGGATGATGGACATGAGTATTGTAGAAAATCATTGAAGGATGAGATGTATGTCTTTAAGGTTGCCCACCTATTTCACTTCCTCAGATGTTCATTATTTGGTAGAATATATGCTTTTGAGTGTTTTTGGAAAAATAATTTTCAATATTCACCACGTTTCTTATGGGGCTTCTTCAATGGGTTTTTATTCACCAACAACATGATTGATCCTTTTTTGGATCACGTCTTCAACTTTTCAAACCAATAATGAATATATAATGGAATTTCAGTGAAGATTGTCAACATATGCATTTGCATGCATCATCTGGTGAAAGATGATGGCTATAATAAAGAACAAACACAGGGTTATTTGTTTCACTAACATAGGGTTAATTAAATGTGGGGACAATCTTTAGATTGTCCATCAATACATTCCAACAATAAATTATGAATAACGCAGCCAAATTTAGTATTAAAATAAATTTAATATTGAAATAAATTTAATAGAAAATAATGCTTGATAAACTACATAGCAATTTACAGCCATCTCCAAATACTAAAAATGCTGAAATAAAACATTTGAAATAATATGAATAATCTTAAGCTAAGTAAAACCACACAACTAGTCCTTAAATGGATAGTATCTTTTACTTGAAAAAACTATACAAATATATCATTTATGTGAAGAAATTTGAGAATGTGATACAATCATAGTGGTCTTAGTCTACTATAACCCAATTTAACACTTAGCTAAAAAGTTATCTAATTAATAAACATTAAAATTTTTCATAGACTGATTTCAACCCTGCCTACATTAAGGGTCGAGTGAGTGTCCCCACTAGGTTCGATTACATTACATATGGCTCTCTAGCCATGTATATAAATTGTGATACATGTGAGAATATACCAAATCAATGACGCATATAGGGAACTTGGTATGGCACTAAAAATCTTCAGGAAAGTAGTCTGTCGCTCATAAAGCCCTTATAGAACCTCACTTGTGTTGAAGCTCTCCTTTGTGAAAACAATATTTATTTAAATCTCATGTACTCCAGCGTTTCAATACCTGGGTATCTTGTTCGTAGAAATTCCATGATTTTAAGGGAAAGACTGCTCTAAACATGTCAAAATATCCACCAATCAACGAATTGTACGTGAAATTGTTAGGGAAAATGTTCTTATTGTAGGCAAAATTGTAACGGAAAATGTGCTTATATTTTTAATATCCTTGAAGTGTACATGGGCCTCCTACATGTTTCTTTGCTTGGAAATCCCATTGATGAAAGCAGGGTAGATAGAGACATCGGGAAAATCTAGTTTTTCTTCCATTTCAGCCCATAGCTTGAAAGTTGGTCATATATATCCTTTCTTAAAATGTCCATCAATAAGTTTAGGAGGCATTTATGTATTCAGTTTCTTAGAAATACCCGCCATTAATATATTCCAAATATGAGCATTTGGAGTAAAACCTTCATTCCTCAATGCTTCAAGAATTGTTGTAGCTTTTGAAATGTTTTCTTACTTACAAAGACCATATATTAATGTAGTATAAATAATAATGTATGGGTTGTAAAAAAAATTATCAACAATTTATCAATGAACTCAAGTATCCATGGTCTCCTCCCTCTGCAAGTCTGAAGGTCCTAGCAAATCTGAGGCAAAGAAATATGTGGGAAATAAAGTGAGGAGGCTTAAGGGAAAGTCTAGGATAGAATTTGGTGTGGATTTCTTGTTGTCTTATGTTGCTGGTGCAAAGGTAAGTAAGGATGTTTTTTTCAATATTTTGATATGGTTTGGATCTCTGTTCAGTACCACAAAAAAATGTTGCAGCCACTCAAATTGTTAGCACAGGTAAAGAAGGGTGTTTTCTAGTGCTAATGTGGATAGAATGTTGCTGGTCTGATTGGAGAGTGTCCAAGGCCTGCAAAATGAATATCTTAGTATCCCAGGAAACATCAGATAGAAGAAAGTACAGTTCTGAAGTTATGTAATCTCAAAAGTAATATTAGAAGTCGTCCTGTGGAGATTACTCAAACCTTAGAGGTCTTCATCTTTGAAAGAGGTTGAAAGAAGAATATGGAGTCATAAAATAACTTATATTCAGCACCTGGTAAATAATTTAAGAATCCAGCATTGTAACAGCTAGTCTTAGCATATATATTCTCCAAGTCTGGTCAGTATGACTAAAATTTATAGTCTTCACCTATGTAAGGATATTTTGAGCTTAAGACTATACATTATCTTAAAGGCAAAGTCAAGGTTACTCTTCAAAATTCAGATCAATCAAATAAATGCTAGAAAAGAATAAGACTAGTCCTTCCATAGTTCTCAGCACAATTACTTAATTTAGACCCCTATCTCAAAAGAAGAGAAATCAAGACTCCTATCTTGTTTATATTCTCATCTCATATATACTCATAGCCTAAAATTCAGTTGAGCCGACCTATAGATAGTGGTTGAAGCATTAAGGCTCAGAATTATGGTATGGATTAACCCTTAATTAAGAAAATATTCTGGAGAATTCCATATTGTAAATGAGAAATAGATATTGTGAATCTGTGGACTTATTGTCACAACAGGGCTTGAATACTTGATTGGATAAATACACACTATTTGATCTACAAATATTGGTCCATAATTGCTATCTGAATTTCTGAAGCATGCATCACCAGGTATGTGTCTGAAATTAAAGTTTTTGGTTGAAGAATATAATTTTTTCCTGAGATTGTTGTCACTACACTAAGGAGGCATGTAAAGGAAGTGTCACAATAAGCCGAAAATCTTGTAATAGTCTGGTTACTCAAGTTTTTATAATTCTTATAGTTGCAGTCACCATTTTATTCTGAACTCTCCCATCTCATAGTCATGAGCAGGAATCTCTTGCAATCGAGACTAGAGTTTAGTACAGGTATGTTTCATTATGGTATGATATATTGAATCTTCCTAAGAGAAGAATCAAATATGAAAGGGTAAATCAAAGATTTGAAGTATGTAATCAAGTCCTGTTCAAAGGCAATAAAATTATGAGTATATTGAAAAGTTACAATGGTGAAATGCAGGACAATGGACAACATACCTTAAATCAAAGTTTTGGAACTTATATCATGCTTCTATAGTTAAGAAAAGATGTGTGTATTAACTCTTGAAAGGATAAGTCTGGACTCTAGAGCGTTTCCCTATCATCATCTTAAGGGAGCTTTGTTGGTATCGTCATGAAATACCCAATTGCAATGACAATGGAGGATATTGTTTTAAAGAAAATATCTAGTTTGTCACTTCAATTTATTTAGAATAAATCGGAAGGAATTTCCAGATTATAATAACATCTATGTCCTGGAAGATATAATTGGAAGTAAACCAGCTTGACTCCTCAATGATATTGTCAAGCACTCTCAGTATCAAAAGAAATATTGCTTGACATCTATAAGTCTTACAGTGACTGAATTCTATGCATCAATATCCATTATACAATGTGGCCTATTAGTAAGCTATAACTTTGTTTCATTTTTCTTGTGTGCACAAGCTATTATAGTACCTTTGACCTTGTCATATTGGATAAGATATGAAGTACATTTGGAAACTCCATTCTTAAAGTTCAGTTACAAGGTCTTGGCATCCCATTGTTGGCATTTTATCATGAAGTACTGAGGTGGATGTGATGGCAAAGACACATGGGAGGATTTCTAGTCAAATATGGGGATGTGAATCTTTATTGCAATAATTCAATCCATGATAGCAAGGAAGAACCTCACCATCTGGTGGATGAATCTGTATCCTAGTCTCTGGAGGAATTCAAAGGGAAAATTTGATCAATAAAGGGATATTTTCTACAGTAGCTTTTGTCTGAGCTAGCATCATTTTTATTATCTCCATAAAAATAGTTAAGCATGAATTCGGTACCCATTTTCTCTCTATATGCTTGAAACTGAGCAGTAGTTGATGTCAGACTTCCTTCAGCCCTTCCCGGTGAAATCATCGAAATCTTTGTTAAGATATTCAGAGGGAGTTGTTTTCTCCCTTAACATAAAAGTTTGATGTGATGGAGAAGTTGTTGGGTTGCATCCTTGGTGTTCTTGATCAACATCCTATCAGTCATATGCCTAGATATGAAGTCTCTGAGTAAATCTATTAAAGAAACCCATATTTTGAATAACTGCTTATTGAGATATCTCTAAAATTTAAGATTCCTTGAATATTTTGAAGCTGGCTCAGTTGGGAGTGTGATGGATGGAAAGAGAAAAGATAGTGCTATACCTATTAATTTGGTTGCTCTAGAAGAATTATGAGGTTGAATTTATATAGCAGCAAGTATGGCTTATTATGAAATCAGTTGGTTGAGGAAGCTCTTCCAGAAGCCATTTGTGCACATGATGGAAATCACCATTGTATATTGCAATAATGAAAGTAGGATTCACCTTTTAGAGAATCCATGATTGGCTACAGGTACCACTTTATTTATAATATGGTACAGTCAAGCTCCATCATTTTAGGATGGATGTGCAAGTTACTGACATCCTCTCAAATCCTCTTGGTAACATGAAAATTTATCCTCCTTCAAAAAGAGGTTGGGAAATGTGGAAAGTCCCTTCTATGATGATTGCGGTTGAATACTGGGCTCCGAGAGCTCTTAGGGGCTTGGGGTGATTATTGATCTATGAGTGACCATAGGGTGAGTGGTTCACCTTCCCCTAGTGGTGCATTTTTTACAAGGAGAGTGATTCACCTTCCCCTGTGATACCCCATGATGGCTAAAATGTGTGTAGGGTGAGTGGTTCACTGTCCCCTATGATTGCGTACACATGTGTGTAGGGTGAATGGTGGCTTTGACTATTCTTTAAGGTTGAGTTTAAATAGGTTTGACAGAGCTCCATTGGAGGATGTATATTGTTGGTTTGACCAATGTTGAATTTGATGGCTAGGGAATCCTGTTGACTGTTGTAAATTGTACTTTCTCTCTTTGGTGAATTTTAGGAATAATAAGAAGATTTGATTAAAGGGTTTTCCACACATTGGGGTTTATGATTATCCCTAGCATCTACAAAATTTTGTGTTCTCTTTTCTTGGCTTATCTTCTGGTTATTTTCTTATGTTCATTAGCATTTATTGTCAATGTTAATGTGATTTCTAAACAGGAAATTGAATTGGGCTAATAAGAAAGATTGAAGTAAATTTTTCTAAGCATTGAACATACCATCGTTAACTAAAATTAACATGGTATCAGAGATGAGGTGAAGACAAAATTCAATCAAGAGTGAGAAGAGAAATCACTAAACGTTGATTATAAAATGGCAAGGGTCAATGGCTTCTTCATCATACTTCAAATTTGAGGATGTTAAATTTAGATAAACATGGTATGTTCTATGCTTAATGCAATTTTACTTCAATCTTTCTTAGGCCTGATTCAATTTAGCAATGACATAAACATGAAATTAAAACTCTTATAGAACACAATAATAGATCAATAGAAGACAAGCCAATAATATAGATCATATTTTACAATTCTTCTTGTCCAGCAAAGATATAGGATAGTGTGTGTTATGAAAATCAACATGATGCATCACCCAAGAAAGTCTTTCTCAACATTAGATCAACCAACCTTCCAAGTGTCACACACACCCCTCAAAGAAGGCTCCTCAAAAGTCAACATTCATCAACATAGAAAGTCAACACTACAGTTTTAAGGCTTTGGTCAATAGGATCCTTTTTCCTCAATCTTTGTTCCCTAAAATGTGGCCTCACAAGATCATAATTTCTACACAATTTGGAGGTCAAAACACCAAGGTTTGACCATGGTAAATGCACCCGCAATCAGCCCTAAAAAAATTTGCAAATCTACCCAGCTTCAGCTTTGCAGGTGTGAGAGAAAGAGGCCTCCAAAGGTTGATCGAACATATTAGATCACAAGAGAGAATGTGTGATGAGTTGATGACAAAATGATCTTGAAGTCTCTCCACTTTATATCAGTCAGTGAGGGTGTGTGACACATCTATTAGGCTTGTAAGCCTACATAACAAATATGGCCGACCTTGCACATGTGTGGAAAATAACATCAAAATATATGTTCTTCTCATCTGAACAAGATGATATTTAGATCCATATTTCACCTCTCCAAAAGAGGAATCCAAAAAAATATATAATCATCATCATATGAGTAGTGCAACCTGGAGTTTGGACCTATTTTCCCAAAATTAACACTCCCTCTCAACTAGGGAGAACTCCATTTGTCCACTTCTGTTGTCCAGTGATCAATACCCTCGTGTACTATCATATATCATTGCGGATCATCCTGTTGTAACTTGCTTTGCTGGCTCTTATTTGCAAATAGAACAAACAAGGTGAGCCACAAAGACATCAGGTGTTACAGACCCGAAGTCATCTTAGAGGTTAAAACCTCTGTGTGACTCAAAAAGGTTCATATACTAACCCGAAGTTAGTTTACTAACCCGAAGTCAGTGTAGAGGTAAGAAACTCATCAGACTTGATCCCAGATCAAGATATTGGACACCTGCCATCCTAGACATAGAGACTACGACAATCTTCGATGTGTCCATTGGTCTTGCTATTGGTCTCTATCCACATTTCCCACCTCATTGGCCAAATGAGATGCACTTCCCATGAGTCTGAAGCTCCATGGGTATGATGTGTGCGGGGCATAGATCAAAGAGAGGTGAACCAATTCAATATCATAACAGTGGGGTAGAAGAACAACAAGGTTCAACAAGCCTAGCCCCGTGTGTGCTTATCGCTCCAAGAAGTTATCCCCAAGCCCCATAGAGCTCCTAAAACTCATATTCCAACTCAATAAAAACCCTTAGAATAGGGTCTTTCCATGATTCCAAGCTTATCACAGAAGTTTAAGAATTTTACCTTCCCTAGGGGCTTCATGAGAATATTCGCGACCTACTCATTAGTCCCAATGTGATCGAGCCTTACAACGCCTTGTTGTACCATATCCCGAATGAAGTGGTACCTAATATCAATATGATTGGATCGATCGTGGAATATGTGATTCTAAGAAAGAATAATCTCACTCTGGTTATCACAAAGGATAAAGGTGGTATCGAGCACATGCCCAAACAAATCACTGAAGAGATTTCTCAACCAAATAGCTTCATAGTAGGCCATACTCGTTGCAGTTTATTTAGCCTCAGCAGTGCTGCAAGCTACTAAATTTTGCTTCTTGCTCGTCCAAGATATCGAAGCAGAATCCAAGGTGAAGCAAGATTCAGATGTGCTCTTGCGATCCACCAAACTTCCAGCCTAATTTGCGTCAATATATCCATGTAGTCACAAAATCTCGGCATTGTATCTCAACCCATGGTTGATTGTGCCTCGAAGATATCTCAACAGATTCTTGGCATCAATCTAGTGAATGTGTTGAGGCTCAACCATATGTTGACTCAAAGTGTTCACTGCAAAAGACATGTTCGGATGGGAAGTCAATAAGAACATCAAGGCCCCCATGAGCTATCCATACTCAGTGGAATTTCCTAGCTCGAGCCCAACATCATTTCCACTTGACTTCTTAAATTTCAGTTCCATTAGTGTCGACACAGACTTACAGTATAGCATACCAAATCTCTCCAGCAGCTTCACGACATATTTTCCTTGAGAAAGGAAAATATCGCTTTGCCTTTGTGAGACCTCCAAGCCTAGGAAGTAATGCATCAATCCTAGGTCTTTCATCTCAAACTCAAAAGCTAGCTCACTCTTACACTGATGAATGAGAGGGTCAGCACCTCTTAGGAAGAGATCGTCCACATAGAGAACTATAATAAGAGGCCTTTCTCTATCATCCTTAAAATAAAAGTTTGGATCAAAATTACTTCAATTGAAGCCTAGCTTCATCAAGTATCTATCTATCCTCTCATACCAATCCCTAGGGGATTTATTCAACCCATAGAGGGCTTTCTTCAACCTGCATACATAGGTGTCTCTATCTTGGACTTCGAACCCCAGAGGTTGTTCCACATACACCTCTTCCTTTATTGAACCATGTAGAAGAGAAATCTTCACATCCATCTAATGGAGATTCCATCCTTTTGTTGCGGCAAGGGAAATCATAGATCAGATGGTGGTATAGCGGGCGACAGGTGCAAATATATCATCATAATCTATGCCTTATTTTTTAGAGAAGCCTTGGGCAACAAACCTTGCCTTCTACTTTTTAGCACTACCGTCAGATCCATGCTTGATCTTATAAAGCCATTTTGAGGTAACAACAGATTTTGCCTCCGGTCTCGAGACCACTTCCCAGACATCATTTTTCATAATAGACTCATATTCTTCATGCATAGCATCCTTCCAAACATGATTCTGTATGACTTCTTCAATTGATCCAGGCTTAGATTGTACAATTGTACTCATGGCTGCTAGAAACACTTGGTATCTATTCAGCTTCTTACTTTCATGGAATGACCCCCTTGGGGCAATATGTCTCTCGACATCTGTGGTAGTATCCCTGAGCCATGAGGGGTTTCTTTATTTGAAGGAGGTGGATCAATAGGATCCATAGGTCCTTCAACATCGGGCATCTGTCATCCTTCGGCTCTTCCTACTTCCCTGCCTCTTCAACTTCTTTGTCTTCCTTGGAGCTAGGAATATTTCTCACTTTTTTGAGGGCAACATCTTCATCAAAGGTGACATCATGGCATATCTCCACTTCTCTTTTACCACACACATAGATTCTATATGCCTTTGAATTTTCACTATAGCCTACAAACATTCCCTTGTTTCCAGAACCCTCCAGCTTGCTTCTCTTTTCTTTCAGCACATGAAAATAAACAAGACTACCAAAAATCCTAAAATGAGAAACATCAGGTTTCTTACTAGAGAAGGCTTCTTGGGTAGTTTTGGAGTCCAGAGCAGAATGCGGGCATCTATTTTGAACGTACACAGTAATGTTCGTAGCTTCTCCCCATATACAATTCAAAAGACCTTGCTCACATAGCATGGCGTGGGCAGCTTCCATAATGGTATTTTTCTTTCTTTCAACAACACCATTTTTCTCAGTAGTGTATGCAACTATGGTCTCCCTCTTAATTCCATCTTCTCTGTAAAATTCATTGAATTCATTTGACTCATACTCAGTCCCATTTTTTGTCCTCAAAACTTTGATTCTCTTCTCGGTTTAATTTTCCACCAAGGACTTGAAGGTATGAAACCATTTCAATGATTCATCCTTCTTCTTCAATAAATATATCCAGGTCTTTCGAGAGAAGTTATCTGTAAAAACCATGTAATAGGAACATCCTCCCAAGGATGTCACGAGCATAATAATAGGTAAATCAGTATGTATCAACGACAATATATTAGTTGTCTTTGTGACACTTGAGGGGAATGGTCCCCTTGTATGCTTCCCTTCGGCAAAACCCTAACATATACCTTCATGATAATATTTAAATTTATCCATATCTATCACCAAATTCCTTGCTTCTTGAAGGGCTTTGTAATGAAGGTGTGCAAATCTATAGTGCAATAACTCTATTTGAAGAGTTGTATCACAGGACATAGCCCCCAATGGACCTCCTCCAACCCGGTAGAGTGTATCAACTCTAAAACCAATATTAATAGCTTCCTTGAAGTTCTTCTTCCATATACGTACCTTTCCATCAAATAATGCCACCTTGAACCCTTTTTCTTTCATCGCCAAAATATACACAAGGTTCTTCTTCAAATCATGTACGTACAACACATATTGTAAGATGAGGACTTGACCTTGAGATATATGAAGGGTCACAGTCCTTATCCCTTTCATGGGATAGGTGGAATTATCTCCAAGGATAATTTCTAGATTTGTATCATTCTCAATAAAATTAGAGAGGGCTTGTTTATAACTAGTGAGGTGCCTTGAAGCACCACTATCGATAAACCATACATCCAGGGTGTCGGGAGGAAATGCGGCAGAGAGGGAAGATACAAGAATAAAATAATTTTTCTTATCATCAGCAACATTAGACTCATCATACCTAGAATTTCTTGACCTCTTGAAAGGTTGCCCATTTCCACTACGATCAAAGGGAGCCTTCCTTGTTCATTAGAACCTATTGTTTCTTTGATTTCCATTCCCCCTGGAGTTGTTGTTGCCATCATCCCTAAGAGATTCCATTATATTCGAGCAGTCTCTTGCATAGTGACCAAACTTGCTACAAGTGTAACAACTTCCCTTCCTTCCTTTAGGCCCCGCTCTTCCATGGTTTTGATTTCTCATACCACCATTGTTCCTCTTCTTTGTGTGAGTGGTGAAGGCGGTAGGGTCACCTCCTTTTCCATTAGAGGGATGATCTCTCTCCATCATTCTTGTCTCATCTTGAGTGCATATTGTCAATATTTCATGAAAATTAGGAACCACATTATTATTAAGAATAGTGGTATTAAATACATACCAATCACGGGGGAGACCTCCAAGTGCAATGAGAACCATTTCTCGATCAACTATTTCTTCTCCAATAGCTAGGTGATTGTTCCTAATTTTAGTGAGCCTCATAAAATAGGATTGAATGGATTCATCCTTGTCCTTCTTGATATTCTTCAATTGGTACTTGAAGAAAAGAACTTGATTAGCATTTCTAGCCTTGAACATGCTAACCAGCTTATCATACATCTCTTTAGATGTGCTCAGCTCAGAAATGTAAGCAACCAAGTGCTTATGAATATAATTCTAGATAATCATCTTTTCTTTGATTTCCCCTTTTCTATACTTCATCTTTGTGGCAGCATGTGCATTTGATGGAGGCTCAAGGATCTTCCCCTATACATAATCCATGACATCTTGATCTTCTAATGCCAAATTCAAGACATCTTCCATGCATGAAAATCAGACTTGTTAGTCAACTTATCATCATATTTTAAACCCTTATAGGTTGAGGAGGCCATTGGTCCTTGATAGGACTTCTTCTCCGGTGATTGCTTTTCACACTAGCTTGGGATTTGTCTTCACCTTAGCTCTGATACCATCTTAAATTTAGATAGACATGGTATGTTCTATGCTTTATGAAATTTTACTTCAATCTTTATTAGGCCCGTTTAAATTTAGAAATCACATGAAAGTGAAAGTAAAATTTTGATAGAACACAATAATAGAACAACATAAGACAAGGCAATAATATAGATCAGATTTTACAATTCTTCTTGTCTAGCAAAGATAAAGGATAATGTGAATTACAGAAATTAACAGGATGCATCAGCTAGAAAAGTGTTTCTCAACATCAGACCAACAAACCCTCCAAGTGTCACACACACCCCTCAAAGATAGCTCCTCAAAAGTCAACGGTGGTGAACATAAAGTCAACGCAGAAAGTGAACATTGCAGTTTTAGGGCTTCGGTCAATAGGCTCCTTTTTCCTCGATCTTTGTGCCCTTAAATGCAGCCTCACAAGAATGGAATTTTTTCATAATTTTGAGGTCAAAACACCAAGTTTTGACCATGGTCAACACTAGTCAACGTGCCAACAATCAGCCCTAAAATATTCCACAAATTTACCCAGCTTTAGCTCCGCACGTGTGAGAGAAATAGGCCTTCAAAGGTTGATTGAACCAATCAAATCAAAATAGATAATGTGTGATGAGTTGATGAGAAAATGATCTCCAAGTCTCTCCAATTTATATCAGTTAGTGAGGATGTGTGACACATTTATTAGGCTTGTGAGCCTACATAACAAATCTGGCTGACCTTGCACATGTGTGGAAACTAAAATCAAAATATATGTTCTGCTCATGTAACCAAGATGATCTTTAGATCAATCTTGCACCTCTCCAAAAGAATAATCCAACAAAAATATAATCATCATCATATGAGTAGTGCTACCTGGAGTTTGGACCTAGTTGCCCAAAATTAATAGAGGACAAGCTCAATGATAAGTCTAATTATCATGCTTGGAAAATGTCCTTGAATATGACATTGGAGGAAGAAGATGTTATGGATTATGTGTATCGAAAGATCACTAAGCCTCCATCAAATGCATCGGCTACCACTAAAACTAAGTACAAGAAAGGGGAAAACAAGGCAAAGAAGATCGTCAAGGATTCTATCCACAAGCACTCGATTTCTTATATCTCTGAGCTGGGCACATCTAAGAAGATGTATGATACGTTGGTTGGCATGTTCAAGGCTAGTAATGCTAATCAAATTCTATTTTTGAAGAACAAGTTGAAGGACATAAAGATGGACAAGGATGTAAGTATACCCAAAAATATAGTGTACACTATGGTTGTTTACATCCTTTTAAAAAATGATAAAAGGAAATCTTAAGATACTTTCCTTCATCCAAAATAAAAACATATTTCAAATAGTCTCTACCTTCGAAACTCATAGATCCTCAATAAAGAAAATAGGAACAATAGAAAATCATAAAAGTTGTCAATGAACTGATAGTGTTGCGCAGTAACTGGGTAGCACAAAGTCATATTTCCTTTATGGTTGACACATGTTTGATGAAATATGGGTTGATATGGCATCATGGTGTATGAAAAAACATATTCTAAAATATCTGATAGCTGGTAGCTCCAAAACATGCGTGAAACTCTTGAGACAAGGACTGCACAACACACTTTGTTTTGGGTATATCTCCCAAACTGTAACATATTTTCTTTTGGGTATATTTCCCTTTATTTATTATATAGGAAAAATATCATAGTGTAATAGGAAATTGCCTACAAAACATGTCCGATCCATGGAGAGGATCAACACAAACTGGAAAATTAGAAACATCATGGTTGTTTACATCCTTTTAAAAAATGATAAAAGGCAATCCTGAGATACTTGCCTTCATCCAAAAGAAAAACATATTTGAAACAATGTCTATCTTCGAACTCATCCATTCCCAGGAAAGAAAATAGAAGCAACAAAAAATCGTAAAGATCCCAGTGAAATGACAGTGTTGGGCAGCAACTGGGTAGAAAAAAGTCATATTTCCTTTATGGCTGACACTTGTTTGATGAAATTTGGGCTGAGATGGCATCCTAATGTATGAAAAACCAACCTCTAAAATATCTGGTAGCTGGAAGCTCCAAAACATGTGTGAAACTCTATAGGAAAGGACTGCACAACAAAGTTTATTTTTGGTATATCTCCAAAATCGTAACATATTTTTTTTCGGTATATCTCCCTCTATTCATTTACTTATGTTCATTATATAGGAAAAATATCATAGAGTCATAGCCAGTTGCATACAAAACATGTTCGATCCATGGAGAGGATCAACACAAATTGGAAGAGTAGAAACATCATGTTTTTTACATCCTTTTAAAAAATGATAAAAGGAAATCCTAATATATTTGCCTTCATCTAAAAGAAAAAAATATTTGAAGTAGTGCCCATCTTCGAACCTCATCCATCCTCAGTAAAGAAAACAAAAACAACAAAAAATCATAAAAGCTGACAGTGAAGTGACAATGTTGCAAAACAACTGGGTAGCACAAAGTCATCTTTCCTTTATCATTGACACATGTTCGATAAAATATGGGTTGAGATGGCATCCTGATGTATGAAAAACCAACTTCTAAAATATGTGATAGATGGCACCTCCAAAACATGTGTGAAACTCTGTAAGCAAGGACTATGCAACACACTTTTTTTTGGGTTCATCTCTCAAACCGTAACATATTTTTTTGCGTATATCTCCCTTTATTCATTATATAGGAAAAATATCATAGTGTAATAGGAAGATGCATACAAAACATGTTCAATCCATGGAGAATATCAACACAAAATGGAAAAGTAGAAACACCATGGTTGTCTTCATCCTTTAAAAATTTATAAAATGAAATCCTAAGATACTTTCCTTTATCGAAAAGAAAAACATATTTGAAACAATGTTTATCTTTGAACCTCATCCATCCTCAATAAAGAAACTAGAAAAAACATAAAATCATAAAAGCTATGAGTGAACTAATAGTGCTGCGTAGCAACTGGGTAGCACAAATTCATATTTCCTTTATGGTTGACACCTGTTTGATGAAATATGGGCTGAGATGGCATCCCGATGTATGAGAAACCAAGCTCTAAAATCTCTGACAGCTGGTAGCTCCAAAACATGCATGAAACTTTGTAGGCAAGGATTGTGTATCACCTTCATAACACACTTTGTTTTGGGTATATCTCCCAAACTGTAACATATTTTTTTGGGTGTAATTTTTTTTTTTAGCCCCAAGGAGATCAAGTTGTTTTTTGATCATTCTCTTTATATCTACCCTCTCCGCTGCATCTCCTCTCAACACCCTAGGTAATTGGTAGATTCGTAGTGGTGATTCAAGGCACTTCACTAGATATAAAGTGTCCCTATATAATTTCATTGAAAAGGATACTAATTTCGAAATTATCCTTGGAGATAATTCCACCGATCCTGTGAAAGGGACAAGGACTTTGACCCTTCATCTAAATTTTTTATTTCAAAATTGTGTGACACAGACTAGATTTATTCCAAAATCTTCTTCATTATTTCTTCGTGATTTAGTAGAATAGAGTTAGATAAGTACAAGGAAAACAAGATGACACAGGATGATGGATGGTACATGATGGTATAGGATGAAAGGATTGCACAGGTTGACAAATGGATTTATGGGTGGAGTTCTCCCTAGTTGAGAGGGAGTGCTATATTTGGAAACTATGGAGAAACTCCACTTTGGGATGCTCATATGATGGATATGATATTTTTGTTGGATTCCTCTTTCTGAGAGGTGCAAGATTGATCTAAATATCATCTTGTTTGGATGAGCAGAAGTTCGATTTTGAATTTACTCTCTCACACATGTGCAAATTGTTAAGGTCGGCTAGAATTGTAATGTAGGCTCACAAGCCCCAAAATATGTGTCACCACTCCTCATTGATGGATGTAAAAAGGAGAGACTCAAACCTCATTTGGAAATCATATCAAAATCACATCTCTCTCCTCTCTTATTGGTTCATACAACCCCAAGAAGGCCTTCTCTCTCCTCCACACGTGTGAAAGGACAGCTTCAATTTTCGGACTATTTTAGGGCTTCTGCAACAACGTTGACCTTGGGTCAAATCTCACACTTTCACTTTGATTTTTGGGACAAAATCTAATTTTTGGAGGCTGATTTTTGTGGCACAAAATCCAAGGAAATCTTGAATTTTTGACTACATCGTTGACCACATGTGTTGACCAGATTTGATCAAGAATTACAGGACTGTTTGAATGAGAATTTCAGGACTATTTGACCAATAATTTGAAGAGAAATCCCTGAATGGTTAAAATTCCCTAGAAATTTCATTTTGGAAGTCTTCCATGATTAAATGGATCTAATCATGATGGAACTCCACTAGCCATTTAGCTTTTTGAATAAAATTATGTGTGCGCCGATTATCAACAACAATGACTGCTTAGCCTTTTCATGGACCATATTCCTTTGTGGATGATCATCAAGGCTTGGATGCAAGAGGTATGGGTGTCTCATATGGTTTGGAAAACTACCGATATCTTGACCATGGGCTTATTTTTTGTTTTATTTTTTGAACAAAGTTTTCTTTGACGAAAGCCTTTGTAGAAATCCTCAGTACATATAAACACCTTAGTTGTCTTCTCTTGGTGGTATGTGAAACTCTCAACAAAGAGAAATGCATAGTTATGTTTCCTTGTGTGAATCAAGTACCCTGAGATAGCCATGCAATATTGGCCTTTTCAAAAACATATTTCTTATTTTATCACTCACTTTATTTATCACAGGCTTGACTCCTGAGAAACTTTACAACCCTCATGGGTCGGAAAAGCATGTCTGAAGTTTAACTTGTCCAAAGACCTTAAAGAATAAGTTTTGATTAGGGCTGGAAAAAATATGTTTATATAACTTGTGAGGTACCTCTCTCCTCAGAGCCTATGGGAGGAAAATTTGATTCTGATCTAGGTGGATATCAGTGGCCACCCACCTATTCCATTCGAACCCACACCATCAATTCTCGCAGCTTTTCACATTCAACACAACATACTATTTCTAGCAGGTTTTCAGGTCCTGCACTCTCGGAGCCGTTTTGGGGCCTTAATGATCCAAGTGGATATTGGTGGCCACCCACCCACTCCATTTTAACCCCCGCCATTAGTTCTTTCATTTTTTAAGTTGGAGCACAATTTACTATTTTTAACAGGTTTTTGGGTTATGAACTTCTGGAGCTGTTTTGAGGCCTTAAACAACGTTTTTTGGGCATCGAAAAATATGATTCCAATGTGGAATAAATATTCATGGCAAAAATTTTAGTCCTCAGACAGATCTTTCTAACTATGTATCATGTGGGTCAAACGGAGATAATATGCCAAAGTTACAACCCTAGGACGTTGAAACACCAATTTACCCAAACGGGGCCCATAGTTTTGGTGCTTCATCTCCTAGGGTTAGGTTTCTGAAAGTTTAGAGTTATCCATTATTTCTCAATAATAAATAGGCCCTCGAGCCTCATTGTAACACATTTTAGAGGTTTATATCTGCCACATCTCTTCTCACAGATTCGCTACCAGCACCCTAGCTATTTTATTTCCATTATGATTGTAAGCATATTTCTGTTATTTGATATTAATGAAATGAAGCATTATTTCCACTGCATCTCTATGTTTATGGTTACTTCTGTATTCTGTTACATTCCTACATAATCTGGATCATCTTCCATCCAAATAAAACATAAATGTTATCAAAGAATAAGGGAATTTATAAGACAATGCCTCCATAATATCCTTTTCAATGAAGCACTTCACGTCATGGTGGCCACACTAGGTAATCATCTGAAAGTTGTCAAGATTCAAAGTGCCAAAGGGACAAAATTGCATGGCCATCATCCAATGTATTAAAATATGGGATAGGCCTAGAAAAGGACTTTTTGGGGCCATATATTCAAAAGAACGCTTGAAAAGAGAATCTCCACTATCAAATCAACCAAGGGTAGGCTTAAAATATGAAATTGAGAAACAATTTTATTCTCAGTTCTCCCTACAAAATAATTTCAATTGCAAGTACTAAGTGAGGAGCATTAATGAAACCCTGTCTTGGAATCATCTCACAAACTTTATGAAGCGCAAAGAATATCGTGTGACTAGTCATTGACTTTGGGTAAGCTAGCTGCTGCCCTCTCAAACATGAACAATGGTGATGGTAAGTCGTTGGATTAGAAATATTCCAATGTAAATTTTATAATTCTACCTATTATTTTGTCAATCCAAACATTTTGTAGAGGCTTACAAAGAATTCATCACAGAGAAATCATTGAGAACAAACTTAAACAAAGGTGTTAACAAGTTTATACCCAAGGTCAATAATTCAAAAGTGACTGAGCTGGAAGCCTATCACTCTGTTGAATGACTCATGTAATAGTCTTACCAAAGCTCAACACTCATAATCAAGCATATTCTAATGATTATTATCAAACATAGGAAGACTTGTTTCATCAAAGGGAAATTCATCATTGATAATGTTATTGCAGTCTGTAAGGGCATGGAATGGCCCAATAATGAAAGCAAGGCATGTAATCTAGATGTAGAAATTCAAATGATCCATAGGATATCTACAATGATAACGCAACCTTTTTGTCTGTTGGGGTTGAAATTTTGAGGCCAAATCACATATTAAAAACATCTTGGAACTTGTTAAAGAGCTTTTGTAAATATTAGTAATTGTCGAAAGGCCAAATATGTACGCTAAGTCATCTGTTATGGTCTTTAGTGTTTAATTATTTTCATTTCTTAGGAGATCTGGCTATGGTATCCTATTATATTTATGCACTTTGTGCGTCACCTTATTTAATTAAAGAATTTAAATATTTTTTCTCCAAAAAAAAATCCCCAATATTGTTGGTAATGCACCAAATAGACTGTATACACACATATTCTCTACTCTGTTAAGTTACGTTATGGCCGCATCTAATGTTTTTTTAATTTCATTCTATGGGTTGCATGTTGCTTTGTTTTGAGATGATAGTTTCTTTCATTAATTAAATAAAGTAAAGAGTTTTTCTCCAAAAAATAATCCCCAATATTGTTGGTAACGACCAAATAAACTGTCTACACAGATACTCTCTACTCTGCTAAGCTATGTTATCGAATTCAGAAAGGTATGCAACTCCATATTGATTTCTAACAAATGTGAACGGGGCTCAAATGTTCTCACATGGAAAAACTACCACTTGGTGGGGGCTTTGGTGATGAAAATGATGGTCACTAACATTGCCTCTGTAAAGAAAATCCTCCGCTATCTAGTTTCTGCCTTGTGTTCAACAATGTCGGGAACTGCGACTTACTACTAAACCTACTAATTTGGTCTCTATGTACCTTCTCCAACTTTAAAAGCCTACTAAAACCTCAATATTAAAGGAAAATATTCCTTGTATAAACCATAACACCACCGAGGGTTTAATGGTGTCCAAATCCATGGGTTTAATGGACTCAAATGGCCTAAATGAATTTACACAATAATGAAGCTGCAAGTCTTCCATAGTAATGAAGCGCTGGCAAGTTGTCGACTGAGAAAAGCCGAGTAATAATCCTTCATAGGTCTCTGAATTTCTTTTGTTGAATTTTTTGCAATTTTATCAAACTAAACCAATTTAACCATCAAGGTAGAATTAATGTTTTGGTGGAATTAATGTTTTGGTTCAAATTTCATGTGAGAAATTAGTTTTTTTTTTTTTTTAGTGATTATTTTAATAGGTTTGAAATGAATTAATGTTTTGGTTCAAATTTAATGTGAAAAATTAATTTATTATTTTATGGGTATTTTAATAGGTTTGTAAAGAATTAATGTTTTGGTTCAAATTTCATGTGAGAAATTAATTTAATTTTTTTATGGTTACTCTAATAGGTTTGAAAATCTATCCTCCAATTGAATGACTAGGTGAGATATCTATTGTTCAAGCAATTCTCGTGAGAGATTTTTTTGAAAAGAATATTATGGTATAGAAGAGGTATGTAAATTTTTTTGTCATTAATTTTGTTTATTTATATATTAATTTTATTTATTTATATATTGTTGATTAAGTAATACCAAAATAAAAAGTTAAGAGAAGATTTTAAAAATTAGAAATATTTGAAAGATATTGAGGGGTGTTTTTCCATTTAAGCTAACAACATTGTTCATCATTTTATATGGAAATTTTATGTCTTCACTTTGTGCTAACTAACTTGTAATAGGGGAATAAGATATTGGTGATGGAATATCACCACCTTCACTTCACTAGTAATCAAGGCGCATTAACTATATGTAAATATTATCTATAGTAATAGGTAGGGAAATAACTATAATAATAAAAAGTTGAAAATTAAGTCAATCATGTTTTGTATTAACAACCAAGTTGTTTTAGTATACGCAGCATAATTCATAGGTTAGGGTTGAGATCCACACTTGTGTTTAAGCATAGATATCTACTTGACCACGATGACAAACTATCATGCTAATAATCAAGAACTATTAATGCTCACAATGCATTGGATTAACCCACACATATTCCACATCATCTAATTGATTCTCACTAAGTTAATAATGGTCCTAAGCCAAAAAAATTATTCATAATTGACTTGATCTCTAGGTGTCGTCCTCCTATACTAACCAGTTTGCTGGAAAATATCCCTTATTATATGGTTGGGCTTATATCCCCCGACCTTATGCTAGTTATTGTGATCAAAGTTATAAGTCCCACAATGAATAAAAATAAAATATTGTCCATAGACAAATGCATTCTCAATATATTTTTTTGGATTAAATATTCTATATGTGTTTCACTATATAAGTAGATATGTCCCTCCAAAGTTGATCAAGTGTCAACTGAAAGAGGGCCCATAGTTTATCCTAATTCATAGAACAATGTAGTAATCAACCTTAAGCACAATGCTTTAAGCTCAATTTTTAGGAATTAGCTTGGACAATATACCCTAAGTAACTACTTGAAACTCCTTAACCTACAAATAAATTACTTAACATAATAAATATATTTAAATGTATATGAAATATTTAACAAGTACATAAAATACATACAAAGTTATCATTATTCACATCCTTAAGCACAATGCTTTAAGCTGAATTTTTAGGAATTACCTTGGACAATATACCCTAAGTTACTACTTGAAACTCCTTAACCTACAAATAAATTACATAACAAAATAAATAGATTTAAATTTATATGAAATATTCAACAAGTACATAAAATACATACAAAGTTATCATTATTCACATCCTCACTCTTTGTTCTAAAATATGTACCCAGACTATTGATCACATCCTTACACTTAGGGCCATCATTGAGGAGGCATGAGATCGCTCTTCGAAAGTCTATTGTTGTTTTGTAGACTTTCGAAAAGCTTTTGACTCAGTCCCTAGAGAAGCATTATTCCAGAGACTCGGAGATATTGGCATCTCATAGACCCTCTTGTCAGCCATTATGTGCGTATATGAGTCGGTCCTTAGTCGTCTACGCATAGTACATGGGCTCTCAGATTTTATCGAGAGCACAATTGGGGTAAAACAAGGTTTTCCCTTGTCCCACATGCTATTTGGGGTCTATATTGATGAGTTGGAGTCCTTCTTGCATGAACACATCCAGGATGGTGATGGTTGCCTTCTACATCATGTCTTGATTTATATCTTGTTATTTTTTGATGACATGGTCCTTCTAGCCCTATCCCCTGATGGATTGTAGAGGCATCTAGATGCCCTGGCCCTTTTCAGTGATCTTTGACAGTTGACTATTAACCTAGGTAAAACCAAGGTTATGATCTTCAACATGTTGAAGAAGTTCCTTTGTGACCATTTATTTTTTAGAGGAGAGGCGATTGAGATCACCATCTCATACACATATCTGGGGGTACTATTCACAGGACCTCGCTTTAGCTTTTGGCCTACACTCTAGCCTCGAATAAAAAAGGGTTATGGATCCTTGGCCCTTCTCGATAGACAATGTTTTTGGAATAATTTTGAGGACATATCATCCAAGATGTCACAGATGGATAGTATTGTTCGACCCACGGTTCTATATGGTTCGGAGGTTTGGGGTCCTAGCTTACTAGAGTCTGATTAGTATTATGCAGAGAGAGTGCAAATCACCCTTCTTCATCGCATCATTCAATGCAATTAGAAAATTCCTTAGCCCATCATTCCTGCAGAGTTTGGAGCTCACCCCTTTCGCCTTGAGACAGTGTTTGGTATCATCTCTCTTCTTCACCGCAATCAGGGTTTTTCGGATACAGTGAAGGGGCAAGACCGATATCCATATTTGGCCTACCTTTCACCAGAGTCCATTGTAGTAGCGAGTCCTTTGGCTTGATCTCGATGTTGTTATGTTGGAGTCTTGGATCTCCTTGATTCATTTGGTATCAAGATAGACCAACTCCCTCCATTCAAGTATTATTTGTGTGCAGTGGGCCACCTCCTACCAACCAAACAAGATATGAATAAAACTATCCAAGAGGATATTTATAGGAAATATGTACAGGTTATTTGGATAAACCCTCAGGATGGGTTACGTCGGAAGATGGCTTTCTATGCTGAGCACTTCATGTTGTTGAGAGATGGGCTCATTATTTGGCCCCATTACAGGCTTCACCATTGGATGCATGCACATTAGATTCCCTTAGGTAATATCAGAGTAGGTTATCACAAATTGTAGATTGAGACTGACAATTAGATTTACCGGTTAGACAGATTTTTCCAGTTGTGCCACCTCTGAGAGATTAAGTCAGAGGTGTAATTCATCTTTCGCTACCCGATTTACTATGAGATTCATGGGGGATTCCATTTCTTGTTCAGAGGGATCCAAACCTTATCTTGCTTCTTTCGATACCTAGACTAGAGATGCCTAAACTTGTACATATAGGAGGGCATGATACTTCTAACATAGATTCTCCAGCCTCCTCCTATATTTGATCTTGTGGAATGGATTACGTTATTTTTTATAGTGCTCCTGTCAGCAAGAGGCATGAAGCAACAAGTTAATAACATTGTTTCCTCAGACTCTAGATCGGTGCCGGCTAGAGAGGCCATCCCCCTAGCACAGGGACCCCTGATTCATCAGTAGACCAGATCTCTTACTAACACGCAGTTGAGATCGCCTAGTCACCGGCAACATATCACTTCTTCTCAGCAACGACGTAACATAGGCTCCAGATCCTCCCCTAGCCCTCCCTTGGGACAAAACTCCATCTTGAGTTTTTCTCATTTGACCTCGAGTGTTAGGAGAGAGATTTAGTGGACAATTATTTTTTTCACTCTACACTTGGAGTCGAGGACTTTCCTCATTTTGGTTTTCAGGCATTATGTTTTTCTTGCTTTATTTCTTATTTATTGCTCTTTATATAGGAGACCTTTTGGTACTCCTCCTTGTATTGACATCCTTGTACTCTTCAATCCCATTGACCTAATTTTGTGGTCATTCATTGGAAATTGATATAATTATATTATCTTATCTTATCTAGATGTAGCTCAAATGATCCCTTTGCATGCTTCTTCCCACACGTAATTTTTTCTACAATGAATACAAACTTCTCTTATTTTTTTGGGAGTTTCTTTGGTCTTCCATATTTTATTGTCTCTTTAATTTCCATCATATTTTTTCTTCTTTAAAATTTTACACCTAAAATAAATTAATTAGTGCAAAACTACGCACCTCAAAAATGTGCAGCCAAACATTGCACATCTCTAAATTATGTACTTGATGTGAACAAGATGGGCCACCCTATTTATATAACCAACATAGATCCATCTTGACTTTGTATATATCATGATTTGAGAGGGAAGTGTGACAAGGTGAAGCATTTCAAAAGAGACTACAAGGAATATAAAAAGAGGAATAAGAGAGAAAATAATTATTTTGATGCCACATCTAAAAAACTATTCTTACAAAGATGAAGAATATTCCTGTATTGTAGCTCTAACAACTCCTAAGTTAGAGTATGTAAATAATATACCCAATATATTCCTTTCATATGACATCCCATTGGGAGTGGTTTTTAGTGGTTTTTAGAAAGGAGGACTATGTTCTTCTTCTTAACGCTACGATTGCTTTTCCTAGACTTCCTTGCTTTCTCAGACTCCTAAATTATAGCTCCTTGTTCGTAAGAGTGTTTCTCCCTAGAAACCCCAAAAATTTTCTCAACATTAGTTCAACCTTCTTCCATCATCACGGCAAGGGTCTCCTTCACCTAAATGAAATGAGGTCCTCAAAACTTTAAACAATAAATAATAGTGGCCTTGATGATCTTATCTAAGAGGTGCATCTTGGGCATGATATCGTGGAAGTGAATTTGAAAGAAAAATTTCTTCATTTATGATTAGTTCCTAAGCTAAGAAGAGTGTGTTATGATTCCACCTTGGGACAACCTATATGATGCATATGATGATTCCATTAAATTCCTCTTTTCGAGAGGACCAAAATTGATATAAAAAACATCTAATTTGGATAAGCAGAAGTGTAGTTTTGAATTGATGCCCACACATGTACACATTGTTTAGGTCAGCCTTATCATCATGTAGGCTCATGAAGCCCAATGGACGTGTCACTTCACCCTCGTCGACTTGTATAAATACAAGTGGCCTCTCACCTCATTTGGCATCATCATCACTCACACATTCTCTCTCATTGGTTCGTACAACTATTGGGCATTCTCTCTCTCTCTCACGTGTGGTACAAGGAGGTTAATTTTCTGGAGAGGATTATAGGGCCAAGGAATTCAGTCCTTTCTGCATTTTGACTAGCGTTGACTTTGAATTTTTGGGCATCCTTTAACTTTTATTTTCATAGTGATTTTCTGTTTCAACATGGCATATTTGGGCACACAAACCAAGGAAAATGGTTGAATTTTACATATGTTGACTACATGCATGTTTGGCCACAGGGTTGACCTGAAGTTGACCAAGTTTGACTACAAATTTGTTGACTATTTTGGGATGAATTTGACCAAAAAGGAAGGTCAAAATTGACTTGGTTTGATTGAGCTTCAAGTGGACTATTTTTTGTTGCATTGGCCACCGTTGGCTTCTTGGTTAGGGTTCATTTGACTGTTATTTAGTGAGAAGCAGTATTGCAGATTTAACAGGGCTGCTTTGGATAGTGATTTGATAACTCAATTTTGACTTTGACTTTGTATTATTGTACTCTTTCTCTCTGCTAATAATTTGATATAATAATAAGAAGAATTGATCAAATGGTTTTCCCCACATTGGGGTTTTTCCCTTACATCTGCCAAATATGGTGTCATCTTGTCTTGGATTTTCTTTTGCATTTATTTTATGTTCTATCTACAGCTACAATCAATGTGATCTGAATTTATGCAGGAACACAACATAATACACATATAACCATAAATACCAATATGAAATGGAAATAACACTTAATTTCATTAATATAAAAGAACTAAAATTTGTTTATGGAAATAAACTAGCTAGGGTGTTGCTATCTTACCTTTGAGAAGAGATGTGGCTGCTACAAGCCTCTGAACTCTGTGTTACAATGAACTCCAAAACCATTTCTTACGCTCACTGATTGGTCCATAACTATTCATAGCTAATTATTAAATATTCCATTTGAATGCCTTGAATTTTCCAGCCGTGGAGTCATGGGCCTCCATAATCTTTTGTTTATGTCTTCTTGTAGCCATTATGGGTTTATTAATATGCATAAATTAAACATGTTTACTGCATTGGGCTTTTCAACCTGGTAGCATAAAAAATAAATACACGTGGGCACGCCGACCCGAACACATAAACACATATGCATGTGGCTTATTTCCCTAGAAGTAACTCTCAACATACCAACCTAATAATCACGGTCCTTAAACCAATTACATAGGCATGCCGACATTAACCATATTCATAACTCATCCCACTAGCCTAACATTTAGATACACGTAGAGGCATGTTAGCCTTAATTAGTTTCATACTGACCAACCTATTCGACATGTACACGATGATTATAAGACATGGGTCAAATAGGGGGTGTTACAACCCTTGTCTGCGCTCACCCATCGCTCTTGTAGAAAGTCCCTAGGGCCCTCCATGCACTTCCAACAACAAAAAATAGAATAATGTAACACCCTTTTCGCACATCACCCCACATCTCCCCAAGTAGCATAGGTGGAAGACACCTAGTGATCATGTCAATTTTTAATAATGGTTTTGGCTTAGGACCGTTATTAACTTAGTGAGAATAAATTATATGATGTGGCATATGTGTGGGTTGACCAAATTCATCATGGGCACTAATAAGTATTTATTGTTGGCATGATGATTTTCCATCATGGTAAAGTATAGTTCTATGTTTAAACATACGTGTGAAGCTCAACACTAGCGTATGAATTATGTAATAAAATAACTTGGGATAGACAGATAGAGAGAGGGAGTGAGTGAGAGGTATAAGGATATGTATAGAGAGAGAGAGAGAGAGAGATAGAGGGTGGGAGGGAGAGGGAGAAGGAGAGAGGGAAAGAGTGGGTGTGAGATGGAGAGTGAGAAGTGTAGGGTCCTTAGGTATATCTGAGGTCATCACAGAAGATAACACCTAGCATACTCTTTATGCCACTCACATAAGTGTACCTTCACCATTGTCTAGCCACTATCCATGTTTCTTTCTCTTCATTTTTGTCTTTTTTGGCAATACTTTTTGAGCTTTTTATTTTGTAGCCTCTTCTATTCATTCATTTTTTTTTTTAATGCCAATTTATTATTGAAAGGAATTTATTGTGATAAACTAATAATTTAGAGGTGGAAATATATCATAGGCTCTAGAGCTAAATTTATTCCAACCTAGCTACATATTGAACGACAAATTGTTGTTGACCTCATGGATATGATAGAAATTTGGTGGCTTATTGGGTAATATTATCATGAAATAAATAAAGATATTGGATAGGTATGAAGAAACATTTTGGTAAAAGGGACATTTATCTTTGCATATTATTTTAAGAGCAAATACACATAATGGAGTATGATTGTAGGGACATCACTTTAGAATCTATGCTAGTGTGCAATCACTAAGCAAAGGGTGATTAATCAACCCCAGAAAAGTATCGTATGTGCTTCTAGAGAAGTATGAGTTCTTGTGCTCTCATTGGCTAGGTATGGGAAATGAAGATAGAGTAAAAGAAGGATTTGACCACATATTTTTCCTATAATTTTGGTCCCATTTTTTAGCATCAACCTCCTTAAAGATAGTTGTACAATTAGAATTGAGAAGGAAAACATGAAATTGAGATAGGTTTTGATGTATCCTTTTAGTTAATAACTACTACTATCAGGAGATATCAAACATATTTTAGGAAGAGTATCTAGTAATGTGGATATGATGAGAGTTATGAGTGCCTAAAATTGGTATGCTACTCCTCATGTATAATATTTCCCCATGGTTATTCTAGTTATCATATCGTGCAATTGAAATGAAAAACCAAAGGAATATTAGAGGTCTTTTCAGGTATGCTAGTCCTAACATAATAAAGTCACATATCCAAAGCCTATAAAAAGAAACTTATCTACTTAGGATCACCATAATCCAATATATAGACAAGGGGAGCTATCACATATAACAATCCATACTTAGTAGGTGAAAGTTTGATGTGTGCTACAATTTTTACTTTAAGAAAGATGAATTTGTCACTAAGTAATGATGGTAATTGGAGTAGTTAAATAATACTCAAGTATTGTCTAAATGGATAGAGAAGAATAGCATGTACTTAGCTATATTCGGGTACTGCTCCCATTACTGAGCTTCACATTGTATTTTGGGATAAAGGTAGTGTTGTACGCCAAAGACCTTACAATTACAAAAGTACCCAACTTCGATATTAGAACAATTGATGACATTGTTGGGTAGAATATACTTCTTGGCTGAATTTTTAAAATCTTATGTTCCAATTGAAATAAATCCTTGCTCGGAGAGAAAATCATATTTAAATATGTCCATGGTAGGGATGAAAATCAAACCTTTTATATAATTTCCCCAAAATTATATTTGTATTTGGAAGGAATAGTTTATACCTATTTTCTAATGTTCATCAAAACAATTATATATCATAATAAAACATATTAATAACTCCTAAATCCTTCTATATTTAGAGAATGATTTTATGAAAATAATGCATTTGAACTATATATATATATATATATATATATATATAGATATTGAGAATAATGCATGTATTTTAATATCTATTTTTTTTTATTAAATAAATGAGAGGAATATTTTATGAAGATTGGTTTTATTCATTCCAGGTTTCATGGGATATGGGATTTTCATGAATCCAAAACAAAAAATTGTTTGTTTTCCTGGTGTTGCAGGGTTTGTCCGTTGAAGGAGAAGGAAGGGCGCGACCATGCTATGGCAGGTCTGATGCCATACATTTGGTTCAATTCAAGAAATTAGATTCCTAGTGTCTCGAATCATGGCGATTTCATTAATCTGCATAAGTTTGGTGATGGTCGATCCCAATACCTCTAGAGTAGCACAACAAGGCACTCAAGGGGTTTTATGTTCAGGATTCCATCAAGGATGACGAAGTTGAATGGATGGGTGATAATGGTAGTGTCGCTGAAAACAGAAGGTGCCTTTCTGACCCCAAGATCAGCAAAGAAAATCAGCAGAAAGGAGAGCAAGAATGCATTGATTTCGACGAGCAAAATCAATTTCCCTAATACCATACAAGATCACCGGGAAAATTATCAATGGATTGTTATGATTTAATCATCCTCGAAATGCCAGAGAACAAAAATGGGCATTGGATTGGCCTGGACCCAGACTTCTGAGAGTCAGAAAGAAATAAATCGGATGCCAAGGAAATAGAAACGGACATTGAAAAGAAGGTTTGGAGATCAGTTCCAAAGGAGAAGCTTCCTGAGGCTACTAAATCCACTCAAGTGGTAGCTAAGTACATTTCAATTTATTGTTTAATTATAATAATTACTGCAAGAAACTTGCCCATGCGGGACGTTGGGTGGCTTAGGTGCCAAGTCTGTATGATAATTTTTGCTACCAAAATTGCCTGGGACTTGATTAACAGTCATAAAATGAGATGACTCAGAGTTTTATTCTTTGTGTGTTCTCAAATTCTAGTATTTATACATTAATTCGTTTTATCTTATCAATCGAAACTTCAACTTTCCAGTTATGGAGGAATGGAAATGAATTATCCACTTGGCAATTTCATAGTTACAATGGTCACAAATTAAATCAATTTAGAGTGACTGTGTCGTCAATATGCATATCTTAGTTCCAGTGGATGATATTATAAACCCTAACACCAATAGAGGGACTATTGGGGACTTAAGCAGCCTCCAGAGCATAGCTTATCATTGTTGCCTTATTTATTTCTGTACATAGTGCTTTAGCTTATCATTGTCGCCTATTTTCTTTCCGCATGTAGTGTTTTTAAATGTTACAAAATTCATTTTTGAATTTTCTATACAAGTGATTTATATTCCTAAACCTTTGTCTGGTTAAGTTCATAAAATTCATACAATATTGATAAAAATGTAAAGAGGAAAAAAGTGCACACATTATTGTTAAAAAATTAAAGAGGAAAATGGAATTGGAGGCGAAGCTGACAGAGGAGAAACATCATCTTCCTCAAATGCTCAAGCATGTAGATTTCCTCTTTAACCTTGTTTTTTTTTAAATTTATGTTTCTTGTCATGTTCTTCTGTTTCGGGTCATATCAGAATAAGTTTTGCCTTTATTTTTTGGCATGAGAGTCACTTGATTCACAATTGTGAAATTTCATCGAAAACATGGTGATCTGTATTATTCACATTTTAATTTTAATGGGAAGACAGTTGTATTGCTATTTTATCTGAGCAGATGACGATTTTTAAACTTGTAATAGAATCTTTGTAATGAAGAAGAAATGAAGAAAGGAGGTTAGATGGTTGGCCTACCATCTGCAATGCATGTTTCTGTTCCTTTTGAAGGAGAAGATACAACTGATGGATCCCATACAAGGTAGGTTGGCTACATGGTGACTTAGAAGAAGAAAATTTGGAGGATTCTTACACTCTAAGTCCATGTTCACACAATCTACGTCATGTGCCTAAACCAATAGTCTATGTAGGTTCAGTTCTTGGTTGCCCACCAAATAACTTGAGCATATATTTTATCTGTACAAATATCTATTGGAGACTTAAAATATGAGTGCATTTATAGAGGTAATGGGATGCATAGAAAAATAAGGCTCAGAATCATCACACTGATACCATGTTTAATGGGAACTAGAAGTTGTTAGAAGAAAATATCTCTACTTAATATTTTGGATATGGTTGGTTTTGGAACTTTTGAAACTGCAGTTTATATATGTTTTCTTCCTTTTTTCTGTCAATAAGAATTTCATACGCATCAAGGTGAATGACACAACTTATCCAGAATTAAGTGCAATAGTATTTCAAATTACTATTTATATGTAGCCTAGGAGAGCCTTACCAGAACAAATTTGCACAATTATTTTTCTGTGCTGTCACAATCTTTATGTTATCTAGTGCTATCTATTTCTAACTGGATGAATAAATTTTCATCACTATTGTATAATCCTTTTTGGAAAAACTGGACACATAGAACCCGAAGGGAAAAAATTACCCTCATGTATTACAGGAGACTTATTTTTCTAAGGTATTTTCATCAACTCCATGAGCGGCATGAGAAATTTACCTTTCCCAGATCATGCACCAAATCAAAATCCATCGTTGATGCATTGGGAATAACCTGAGGAATCGGATCAACTTCCTATCAAGAAATACCAAGTGGCTGAATTGGTACTTGTTTATGTGATGTAGAGACCTACTGATTGTTGTTATTTTCATATATTTTGGATAACATTCAAATTAGTTTATTATCAAGAAAGACAACATGATTAGGAAGAAAATTAATCACAATTTCAGCCCAGATCATACCTTTTCCAATGCTGTCATTTGCTGATTTGAAATAGGAAAAACAGGTTTTGCTACTCTGATTAAGTAAAAATTTGTGTGATCAACATCACATTGTCTTCTTTTTGTATCCAAAGTGTACTCTTTGTTTCTGGTGGGAATTATTGCTAACTAGACCCTGCAATATAAATTTCTTCTATTCTCGAAAATATTGACACCTATACTCACCAATGTGATGCTTTCCATGGTGTGCACCAATATTTCTCAACAACGTTATTAGAGGCAACTGGATAGGGAAGGCTTTCTACGTTTGTGAAACACAAATCTCTTTTCCAACGTGTAAAATAAATCAGGAGAATAGGAATTTTGATAATTCCCTTGCAACCAATGCACTGAATGCTAAGGATTTGCATGGAATCTGGATTGTTTCATTGCCATCATCTGCTCTCAAGATTTAGCAATTGCATCATTATTTTTCCTTGCATAATTAGACCCGTGGCTCCTATTTTTCATGATAGGGGCCTTGAACCTCCCTCTTGGTTGGCTCAAATGAAGTAGACTTTCCAGCTACAAAACAAATCTATTTTAATGCTACCATCGCTCTTATAGTGGCTGCCAAACTGTTCAAGTACTTCATTGTCAAAATTAAATTAAAATAAGGACAAAAAGGCCCTAGGTACATAGAAAAAGAAACTTATCACTAGGTCTAGCATCTACATGCGTCTTCTTGTAAACCCTTTCAAACCCTTCATTAATTTTTTTTAAAATAGAATTAGTTCCACGAAACATGGGAAGACGTTTACATCGGCCATTAGGCATATCATAGGGGTAGTCTTGTTTTCTTTCCAAATACAATGGAGGCTATAGAGCCATATAATTTGAAAAAATCACTGAAAATAATTATAAAACTGATGAAGATATCAATACATGAATAAAAGAAAATATAGTCTTTCCAATTAAAGAACCCCAATGTGTAGATACGATTCATGAATATCAAAGCCAATGTTCAGGTTTGTTGTGATCAGTAAGAGTGATGTATCGGGATTAAATTGGATGATCTCCCTAGTGATATTAGTGGACTTCCCAAATGAACAATCTGCAAGAATACAAACCATCCACCCAGTGTGGTGTAACCCCTTAGCTAAAGATCTCATAAAGCTAGACCTCGCAACCTAGCAATGGAACCAAAATTATAGCACTCAGAATTGTCCTTTTGATATGCCAAAAGATAAAGAAGGGAATTTAGACTATAACAACAATAAGCCAACAAGAAGTGGTGTTTGATCCAAGAGGATGAGTGCTTACGGGATTGAGCCAGTGGAAATCGTGTAGGCTCAGAGAGAGTCTAGCCTGCGAGGGAGAAGCCTTATGGAGGAATGGATCTTCAGGTTCAAATATGATGAGGCATAGGAATTACCAATATTTTCTAGTTCACTCCACAGGGTATGTTGCAGTGGCTGATACCATATGGGTTAGTGTCACTGGTGATGATATTGACGGAGAATTATTAGTATTGCAACTACCTCCCTTGCTAAGAGGGAGTATTGATTTTTGTAGCTTGGGAGGTACTCCAAGCCTTGAGGATTGAAGGATTGGAGGAAGGAGCTCCACAAGAGGCCTTGTGGGCTTGAAACCCATGCTTGTAGTTTTGCACCCATTGATGTTTGGGTCAAATCCATGATGAAATTATGACATGTGATGGATGAGGATGATAGTAGATGATGAGATGAATACACGCATCGAGAATCATCCATGTCTTAGTTTTTGTTGAAGAGACATTAAGTTTTGAAGATATGATGGGTAAATTTGTATAGTTGGGCAAATCAACTTGAGGTCAAAATGGTGCCCAAATACAAATTCATTGGATCCACTTGAAACATATAGATTTAGGTCAAGTGTGGTGTGTTTAGAAATTTCTAAGGAGCATTCATCATTCAAGAAACCTTTGCGATTTGGTACGGATCTGAGGCAATGAGAAAGGGAAGGAAGAAGCACGTGTATGGAGAGGAGTATATATGTTTTCAGGGTGTGGATTTCTTCAGAAAGAGGCCAAAAATGTTAGAGGCTTGAAGGTGAAATCATGGAATATTGGAGGCCTAAATCAAGACCAAAATGGCAAAAAAATTCCTATCAGATCACACTGTAAGACTGAGGTAAGTATAGAAGACTGTTTGGTGTATTTGTGTGTGGGTGTTGGTATTTTTTTTTCCCACAGGGATAGGTTGCTACAACAACACATTGAGGAGGTTTATGAGAGGGATAGAGATACCTTCTCTCGTAGCTACAAACTTCTAAAGGAGGTCACAACCCAAAAAATGGTATCTTCTTGTGCTATGGGACTTTTTTATGTTGTTGTTTTGGGCAGAGTATAGGAAGGGTGTCTTCTGAAGTTTTCCAAGGCAAAGTGCAGTGCTTAAGGAGCCTTGTATGGAAAACATAGGTAGTATCCAAATTGGAGAAGGAGATACAATTATTTGTGTATGGATTTTGGGTTTTTTGGCATGCCCTAACCAAACTGCTACATACATAGATCCCAAGGCAAGGTGGAAGTAGTAGGGGGTTGTAGATGTCATCTTAGTTGATGGTTGGATGCTAGTGAATGGGTTTCATAGGAGAGGAATAATTTAGGATTTTTTTAGAAATCATCTGGAAGGGTCCCCAAAGGTGTTGGAAGCCTTAACAAGGAGCAAATGCTACAGCAGGATTGTTGACTCTTGGTCTATTGGAGGGAAGCGTGAGAGTTGACCAAGTGTGGACATTGTATTGGGAATTTATGGTCCAGTGGAGGACAACTTGATAGTGCCCAAGTTGGAACCCAATGTGCACCATATTCATGGACCTAGGTGGTTGCTAGAGTGGCAGTTGTCGAGCTCATGGGTTTGATCATCCAGGAGCAGTTTGTGCGCCCCCAGACTTGTGTGTGGAGAAGCACTTCTACAAAAAATGATGGACATTACTCCTAGTCCATGTTCATTGTGGGAAATGGAAATCTTGTAGTGATAGGTGGTATCCCTACATGCCTTATGTTGGTCTTCATTAGAGCAGCGGAGGAAGACCATAGTGGGCTGAAGTCCCTAAGTAGGACCGGGTAGGTACAGGGTACAGGGTATGACCAAGAGGAGCTAAGAGAGTCGACTACATCAGTCAAATGGTTATATTATCTTGTTGAGGGCAGATTGGTTGTTGATGAAATGAAACCAAGACCTAGTTTTATATTCTTGTACTAGCAGATGTATGAGGGCTATTATCCCCGGTATGGGAGCCCTAGGCTATTGCATTATTTAGTTTTATTAATATAATGAAGTTGGGTTGAAATTGTAAAAAGTTGTCCATATTGTGTGCACTAGTAGATTTACTATTTTTTACAGTATGTTGTGAAAAGTAGTATCATTGTGATTCTTGGTTTGGCAGTGTCAAAGATTCTAAGATTCTATCCTAGACCCAAGATTGTGGAAAAACAACAAGGAGGTCATATGAACCAAGGCATATCCGATAGAGAGACTTGTTGGCGTACTGAACTCGTGGTCTTTGTGGCATATCGTTCTTCATTGGAAGTCTTTGTAGTATTTTATGAAGCTGAAAATCCATGATCCAGAACCCCTGATGGAAGGTGTGGATCCGTAACAAAATAAAAAATATTCTGTGGAAGCACAAAGGACAGATTCCAATGGGGACCTGCAACAATGCAATAGGGAATTTATGGAGGCATGTGGGGTATTTTTGCAGCAGACCTGAGCTTATTGGAGTGCAGACCTGAGCCACTTAGGAATATGTGTATTAAATAAAATTTATGTTATCAACTGAACTGGTGGATGGGACGTTCACTTGGGTGTATTCTAGATAGTGGTAATAGAATAGTTTCAGAGTGTGGACCAATATAGTTCGATTTTATGTGCACAGTATTTGAGCCTGTGGAAGTCATTGTACCGAAGTTGTGAACCTGGACGGTGTTGGAATTTTTGGACTATTGCAATATTGTTGAATGTTATTGTGAAACAATGGCATTGTTTTAGTATATTATACCTCTAATTGGATTATTTTTTAATAAAAAAATTTGAAACCCTATTTATCTAAAAGCCCTAATAGAAAATTTCCCTAGTATATTACAAAAAATATCATTTCCAACAATAAAAGTACTTGTCACTCTATCATAATACCATAATAATAACCACTATATCATAATACCATAAGCATACAAAAGAAAAGAGAGGGATATTGGAAGCCTCACATATCCTTGCTTGTACCTTCACTTTCTCCTCTTAAAATATTTTCAATTAGGATTAGAGGGGTTTCCTTATCAATTCAACCATGAGTAAAAATGGAGGGAGAAAATACTTACATTGATTTGAGCTCCATTTTATTTGCAATAGTATATCATTTTGTGAGCTCCATATTATTTTCAATAGAATATCATTTATTGGAATCTATGGTTACTTAGACAATATCTTTAACTTCAACTTCTTCCAGAACATCATCCAAAGATGAATATATCATATTTTCATACTTTACATGCGAGGATGCATCGATGGATTGAAAGAAAAATGTTCCTTTACAGAAATCCACAATAAAATTGATGATATTTCTACTCCTCTAATCTGTCCACCCATAGGACAGTCTTGAGGAGTTTCAAAGGAGTCCGGGGGAGTGGGGAGCGTTACAGAAGAGTCTGCAGGAGTAAATTTTTTACACTGGTGATTTGGCAAGATTCATGAGCTTGAAAAGAGTGTGATGACATTGATCTGCAGTCCTCCAAAGAGCCAAAATGCCCTTGTAATTAAATTTCTAAGAATAAATCTTGAGCAAATCCATTAGGTGCTGGAGCTTTTCCATTGCATTTTTTCTAGGGAAAATTCTGTTATCTATGGGATTAATTGTTGTGTGAACATTATTTTCATATGCTTTATTAGTTATTGCATTAATTGATGCCAGTACCATCATTTAATTTTGGTTGACACCCAAAGCATTGAAATAAATTACATAGCATTGTTGGCTAGCATCTAGCCCATTCTATCAATTGTAGATCACTTGGTTTAATTCATTGCTTGTATATTGTGTAAATTACAAGAACCGGCTTAGAATTGCATCATTTTGTAGTCTTTGTTCACCGTAATTAGATACCAGTACAACATTCAGATATCTTTTAATTTTCTAGTGCTCTGTTTACACTGTATTAGCTCTACACTTCACACTCTCTATACAAATGGTAGTGGGTACCTATAGCCCCTTTTATGTTTTGTTTATTATCAAAAAACTCATCCTTGAGCATCGATTACACTTTGTATTATCTTAGTGCTAGCACTTACTATTATTATGCTCTTCTTATTCTGAATATGTTAAAGTAGATAAGAAATAATTTGAATCTCATTCCTCAGGGATGCCTAGGTAACTAGGACCATGAACAAGAAAATATTACTATAGAAGTAATTCCTATTATGTTGATGCCATGCCTGGGAGATGCTTGGATGAGTTATATTATCTATTTTCTCATTTATTCATTTATTATGGATACTATTACACTAGATGAGTTATCATTTGGAGTTGATGCTTAAGGGGTGTTTAGGTAGCTACTATAACTCCCATTAAAGTATGATGATAGCTTTCATTCCTATGATTTGAATCTAATGCCTCATGGGTTTCTAATATATTTTACCAATTATGTTCTTATATATTTTTTATATTCAATTACCTATTTGAATCTTATGCCTTAAGAGTTCTTGGCTGCCTACTATCATCTATAATAAGGTTAGAATATTTGTGGTGATATGCCTATTGGCACAAGAATTTAGAGAGTGGGTTTTGAGTGGTCAATGTGGTTAATGAATGGTCATTATCTGGCCTATGGGATAAATGAAACATATTAACTTAGTATTTTCAGTTGGAAAGTACCCTTGACTCTCTCCAAGACACTATTTTTTGTAGAGTTATTTAAGCTATATCTCGTACGCCTAGCCAAAGTACATGGTTGGTTTCTTTAGATGTACAACCTAAACAGAGCTTCCAAACTTCAGTCTATAGCTTTACTATTCATCATACTTGTGCTTCAACAATTTTGGTAACGTACCTCAGAGTACCTACAAAATGTCTGCATCAAAAAGTTCTGCTTTAAGTTAAAGGAAACATTAGCTCCCCCTGAATTATAACTCCGTTTGAATATTTGAAAAAAGATCTTGCCCAATGAGACATTTGAAATTGGTTATCTGTCCTAATTACATGGATAGTTTTCTTAAAGTAATCAATGCACAAGAGGAGATATTAATTCGTTCAACTATTTTTGTGTGAAGAGAAGTTGATATATAGTTTTTCCAACTTTTCTGAAATACTTCTACTTCCTTTGAATTTTTAGAAGACTGTCATCAACTACAACTCATGCTTAATATCTGTAGCCATCCCTTTCCATGGTGGACCTCCAAATGAAGGCTTGGATATAATCATAACGACAGAAAAACATTTCTTAATTTATTAACTTCTTTTCTTTGTATCCTTTCAGAGATCCAGATATAGACATACCCACTTAGATGGAAAGAGTCTGAGGTGCACCTTTTTTTTGTTCTCTTCTTTTCTACCTCCAGCACAATTCTCTGCTATATGCATCATTCTTTTTTCTTTATGATATATAAAGGTTGTATTCTAATCCGTTTGATGGTTTGTCATATTTTGATTCACATCCACTCTTTGAAGGTTATTATGCCACATAATATTGACAAAGACCTATTGTCATACTGCACACTATTCCTTAGTCAATATAGTAAAAAATTTTAACGTGTCACTTCCTTGCCTTTCCATGCCCCGACGTCACTGTATTTAAGTCAAGAATATAGTCACTACCTTATTTTCATATCATTGTCATCATAGCATCGTCCTTGTTTGCAAGATTGCTGCCAACCTTTATCTCAGATTGTTGCTCAATGTTATATGACTTCATTCTCATCCAATCATATAAATCTCATCATGAGAAGTACACACTCTCAAAGAGTCATTTCAAATGGGCACTGTAGGAAACCAAGTGTTCTTAATTCTTACACTTTGCTGCACTTGTTCAATCTGATTTTTGCTGCTTAAAACAATGCTTGATCACTATTTTAGTCAACAATACTTCTCTCCACTACAATCCTTTTCTTGTTTGGCAATTGAATCTTCATGAAAAAAAATGTGTCACTAATATAATCTCAAGGATTGATGTGGTTGTAATAATTTCATCCTTAAGATGTCACTTCATAGAAAAAGCATTCTCCAATGCCCATTGCTTCAATTTAGGATAGGTTTTCAATCTTTTATCTGCTACAATACTTAAAGTGTTTCTAAGTATAGTGACAAATCATTGTTGGAATACCACCAATATTCCCATGGAACGGTATTCAAATAATTGATTTGTGTACTGTCTAATTAGGCCTTAGCACAGGTCACAGATGCTTTAGGTCTATATTAAAACATACCTCAAATACTGCTCCAGTTTTGTCCAGGAATAAACTGCCTCCACAAACAGTCTCAGGTCTGTAATAGAGTTTAGTGTTGGAAATTCTTAATGTAAAATTTATTTGCAAGGAGATACATCTTGTGACCATTACACAAGGAAGTTATTGGGGTTGAATCATGCTAGAACAATACCCTTACACACAACTTCAGATGTTCAAGAATTCTAATGCACTTTGGAAGGAGTAAAACAACTTCAATTGTCAAAATAATTCAACATTCAGACCTGTTACAAAAATTTCGAACTGTCCAATGGAGCTTATTTGAAGGATTTTGATGTCATAATCCCAAGCTACAAGTATTGAAGAAATCATAAGCAGGTCCAAACCTTAGGTAGAAGGCATTTCAATCATATATCCACATGGATTCATCCACAAGTGGAGTCATGTTGCCTGTAACTCAAAAATTCTCAATTTATTTGCAAAAATGTACCCCAACAAGGGTCGAGCCATAGCGCAGAAAACAATGAGTGTGTGCCCAGTAATGCTAATCGTAGCCCAGAAATTCTCCTTCCTGCTTAGAATTTTAGATTCTAATAAAAAAATTGTTAAGGACCATTTGAGGACTAGAAAGGAGTATACATGACCAGACATATAGTTTGGAGCATCCACAAAAATATTCTTGTCACCTGCAAAGGAGAATAAATGCCCAAAGAGAACCCATAAGGAAAAAAATAAAAAACTAAACTTGTTCCCAAATCAGGTGACTAATTCTTCTAGGGGATACATGAAATATATAAGGTGAACACTGATATAAATGTATCATATATATGTAAAGTAATGGCCAAACCATAAGAAATTTTAAGCCAGAAACGGAAGAGATCCCAAAATATTGTGGAAAAAAACTTCGATTAGGATAAATAATATTAGTTTCCCATATTGCAATGCACTCCCACAAGGGTTCAAGAATATTGAGACATTGAATATGAAAACCATTTGACCACTACAAGAATGTTAATCTTAAACTATTATTTATTGATGTTCATAATAGTGGACATACTAGACATAACGACAATCTCAAATTAGTTGATATTACCAACTGTAGTAAAATATCGCAAAACAAATGCTCATTACATTTGACATATTTGAACATAGAAAATAATTATGAGTTACATAGTTTGTGCACTGGTCTTGAAGTTCAAGATATAAAAGTGGAAATGGAAACAAAGAGTTAAAAGTTGTTTCTATCTTCTCCAAAGGTTAAGCATAATGAGAGTAGAGCATGGAGAAGAAGAAGTTGAAGATAATGAGTGAAGTTTAGTTTTTCATTAAGGGATTTCTACCATAGCCAAGGTTGACTCAATTTAGAGTTTATTGTTGTTTATGTTACAAACATACACAACTTGGAATTGATTACCATTGAAAAATGTTGCAAAAAATATTATGGACCTTTGTTTTGTTTTGTTGGATAAAAAATAACAAATGACTCATTTTCCACTTGATAATGGAGTCATGTATCTATTACATGGGTGTGGGAATTTGAATAGATTTAAATTGTACTTAAGGCCTAGGAAATTTACATATACAAGCCTTGGTTATATTGGGAAAAAGAATACAAAGATAAGGTGTATTCTCTTAGGTTTTATGGAGAATATGACTAGGATGTCCTTGAACTTTAAAATGGATTATTAAAACTGGAGAGACTTGAACTGAGAGGTTTCCATTTCACCGAGTTTGCAATAGTGATTGAAATGTTGAAAATAAACTCATTGAAGTATATTGAGGAGCAAGGATACAAAAAAAATAAAATAGGTGACAAACATTTGTCTACATCATGACCATTTTGGAACGTAGAGTTTACCCCACCTCTTAGAAATACATGGGATCAACTTGATTGAAAAATGGAAGTAATGTTTGGAAACTGATCAATGCATATTTTGGCTTACTATTCTTTGGTTGGAAGAAAAATAGATAATCCAAGTTTTTAATTCTTCCATTGCGTCATTCTTGCTCAGTATCAATAAATTAAGTTGGTTTATACATTTCATGATTGTGATCTAGATTTATGTACACTAAGTGGTAGGATATCATTCATGTACCAGTAACTATACCTTCCTAACAACTTGGATGCAAATTTTTTTCCATTCATTGCCCACATCCTCCTACTTATATGTGCCAAATAAATGTTTGGGTGGATGAAACCCTTCCATTGTGCTTTCTTATACCTCTCATAAGGCTTATAGAAGAAAAATATCTGGCATTGAGGCTTGAAAATTGAAATGGAGCAGTGTTGCTAAAATTATTTTTGGTAATTCAATATTCAGTATTGAAAGAAAAACATCAAGAAATGCACCATTCAACATTAATGGACAGATCTCAAGAAACCCCACTTTAAAGGGTTATTATATTAATGAGAATATGCAGAGGCTTCTTCAAGCTTAAGTTTGAGGGAGCCTCAAAATACAGAAGGGAAAGAAGTTGAGATGGGGATTTATTTACAACCATAAAAGGTTGGTAATTATTGGTTGTTTGTTCATTTGCAAAAAATATTGAAAAATGTATCCAATTTCTAGTGTTGGTGCTGAAGATTTGTTTAAATACAGACATGGAAACCATGTTTATGGAATCCTGGAAAGAGACTCGTGTAAGGTGATTAAAATGGTGAAGGGAAATTGTATGTGAATTTAAGAAGTTTAGGGGCTTCAAAAATTATAAGAATATAATGATGGTACTGGAAGAAAATATTATACTATAGGAAGGTGTTTGATAAAAAGTTTCATCTATAGTAGAAATAAATCAGAAGAATTTTAAAACTTTAGTTGGACAAATGTCTATGGAGCGGAGAATTTTCAGCCGTCTCAATAGAGATTAAGAATTAAAGGACAACGCTTGAATGCGATCACTTCCATTATGATGATGCTATGTTTAAGACATAGTAACCGAGGTTGAATTTGTATACAGATGCAGTATGAGATGGAAAATTTTGGGTACAACAAAAAAAATTGGACTAAACATCTCCCTGATACAAAAGAAAATATGTTTTTTTTTCTAAATTTTAAAAGTTAAAGAATTGTAACCATCGTATCCCTTCAAAATGGATATAAATTATGGCTTCCTTCTTCAATAATTGAGTTTTAAACACAATGCTACTAATGGTTGAACTCATGTATACCGTAGTATTGCCTTCATCATGTTATGACTTCTAAGTTCTCACCAAATAAAATCCAAAAGGAAACACTTTGAGAATAAGTTAATCATAGTCTTCATGATTCACTCCAATCCCTTTTCCATCCTTTGACGTCATTTTCGGCCATCCAACCTCATCCTGACCAAGTGAGATGAGTGCACCCATGTTTTTATGTGGACTTAGGCCAAGAGCCAGCTCTGGCACAGGGCATGCTGGTAATGATTCAACTTCGAAAACAAAGTCTAGTCGTCAAATGTGGAATTGAAATACTCATCCAACAACTGCGAGCTTTGAGATATGAGTTGAAGAACTGAGAAATATGAAAGACAACTTCTCCACAACCTTTGCGTATTTCTCATAGGCCTCCTTGTTTCATGAATCCATTATGGGATCTTTACATATGGGTGCAACTTGTGACAAGCTTTGTGTCATGTGAATTTGTCAATGTCTTGGTTAATTCAACATGTCAAAAAACTTTGGATTTATGAGTTCTTGCATAAACCTAATTCCCAGATCTCCTTGAGGAACATAAGTGTTGTTACTTTTATACAACAATATCACTTTAGGACGAAGGTCTTTGAAGGATTCAGGTTCCAGATACCTCTATGAGCTCTATCTGTTTTCTATTGTTGGTCCTAAATTGAGGTCTAAAACATTACTGCACATTATTTCATTATCACATTATGTTTTATATTAAAGTAAAAAAGTTGTGGCTTTACCCATAATTCGAAGAGCAAGATGGCTCAACATATTTTTGACATGTGGAGCACTGATTATCCCTTCACATAAAAAGGGAGGACAAAGTGAAAAATAGAATTATAAGTTCTAACATATTTCCAAAGGCCCTCTTCTATACCCACAAGAGTACTATTTTAAAAATTTATTACATAGAATTATGCAAAATACATTAACGATAATTCCTGTCAGCTTCACTAGAGTTCTTGCACTAGAACAATTGGAGCCATCCAATTGGATCCTAGGGCTTGGGTTCAGATTCTAGATACATGCTTCCACTTGAACTCCATGCAGGAGACTGATGCTATTCGATTTGATACTCTTCATTTGGAAGGGGATGCCCAATATTGGTGGTACCATGGGCTAATCATGTTGGGACATTGACACATCACTTCTTACATAGAGTTCACCCGGAGCTTGTTGGAGAGGTTTGAGAGGAAACACCCAAAGTTAAATTTAAGGGAGTTAGCCCATCTAAGGGAAAATGATAGCGCAAAGGCATACATTAAAATGTTTTAGGGACTGGCAGTGATGGTGACTACAATTTTAGAGGCTTTGTTGATCATTTTATTTTTAGAATGGCTAGAAGATCCATTGCATGGTTGGGTGAGGGCCTACAAGCCCACATATTTGACGAATGATATCTCTAGAACCCTGAATATGATTGACGTTATGCGCAAGACCTGAGCCTTTGCTGCTACTAGATCCACTACACCATAGGGGAACTGAGAAGCTATACCACCTTAGAGGGATGGAGGACGTGGTCAGATAGATGAGGAGACCTAGAGGGACCTTAGGAGGAGGAAGTTGTGCTTTACGTGCCAAGAACCCTAGGCACCTGGGCATAAGTGCACCAAGGGAAAGGCCCACTACATTGAGGTTTATTCAGATAGTGACTTGGTTGAGGAGTTTAAGGTTCGAGCAGATCTGGGAGATGAGGGAGGACAATCATCAGGGGGAGCACCAACACCACCATTACCACTTAGAGGGGGATCATTTTCCCCATCAAGGGGAGTTCTTTCTTCACTTCGTGGAGTTCCAAAGATTTTGACGCTTAGGATTAGGGGGATGGTATAGTCGAAATGAGTTTCAGTTCGAGTAGACAGTGGGGCCACCCACAAATTTATTGATTCTCAGATGGTGGAGTGTAGGGGCATCCACATAGAGACATTTGAGGGGTTCTTGTTGGTGCTAGGAGACCAGACCATGTAGTGCACAAAGTATGCTCCTGAGCTCACTGTGATGATGGGGAACTACTTTGTTACTGATCAATTTTTTGTAGTTGATGTCCCATAGACCAATGTGGTGTGGGTGTCCAATGGTTATACTCATTGGGGAGGGTCACCACTGACTGGTAGAAGTTAGAGATGGAGTTCATGGGTCTAGATGGAAAGCTAGTATTGTTGAGGGGGATGCACTCTTTCCCACCCCAGACAGTTTCAACACACCAGATGGAGGTAAATATACTCCATGGGGACATAGAATGGGCAGTTGAGCTAAGGATTTTAGAGATAGGGGCCCAGCCATGACCAGTGCTCCCAGACATACATGCCCTATTGGAGAGTCATCAAGGGGTTTTGGCGGATATCCCTCCAGGCAGGACACTAAGCCGACAGTTCAAACACACTATCAAGTTGGAGGAGGGAGTGCATGTAGTTATCACGACCCTATATATGTATCCAAAAGCCTATCGAGATGAGATTAAAAGGGTCATTCAGGAGATACTAAGATTAGAGCACATCAAGCCTAATTCAAGTCCCTTCGCTTCTTCTGTGGTGTAGGTGAAGAAGAAGGACGAGACACTCCACATGTTCATTGAATACAAGGTCCTCAATAAGAAGACATTGAAGAACATGTACCCTATTCTGCGCATTGATGAGTTGATGGATGAGCTTAGATGAGAGAAATACCTCTCTAAGACAGATCTATGCTCGGGGTACCACCAGATTCGAGTGAGGGAGAAGGACATCCTAAGATTGCCTTTCATTGCCACTATGAACATTTTGAATTCTTGGCGATGCCCTTTGGGCTAACAAATTCTCAGGCTACATTCAGTCTTGTATGAACCACGTATTTCCTAGGTAGTTGTGGCGCTTTTTCCTTGTCTTGTTTAACAACATACTCATCTATAGATGGATGTGGGAGGAGCACCTTCAACATTTGGAGGTAGTACTTTTCATACTAGAGGAGCAACAATTGTATTCGAACATGTCTGGATGTGAGTTTGAATACACAAAGATGTTGTACCTCTAGAATGTGATTGGCCTAGAGCACCAAGTAAAGGTACACCAAGAGAAGATCAGGGCCATTTTGGGTTGGCCAACACCCAGGAATGTGATTGAGCTGAGGGGGTTCATAGGCATTTGTACATACTATAGGAGATTTGTGAGGGGATTCTCACAACTTGCAGCACCCCTTACAGAATTTTGGAAGAAGGGGGCTTTTGAGTGGACAAAGGTAGCACATGAGGCATTTGAGTGTCACAAGAAGGTCATGAGAAGTTGTTCTATTTTGAATTTTCCTGATTTCATTCGACCGTTTGTATTGGAGTGTGATGCTTCAAGTGAGGGAGGCAGTGTTGTTGCATGGAGGTCACCCCATAGCCCTTGAGAGTAGAAATTTTCAACCCCATGACTGACTTCATTTATGACAAGGATATGTTGGTCGTGTTGCAATCCTTCACCAAATTTAGATAGTACTTGGTGGGGAACCGGTTCAAGGTGAAAGCTGATCACAACAATCATCGAGTCTTCCTGGAGAAACATACATTGCAGGAGAGGAAACATAGGTGGGTTATTAAGCTCCAGACTTACGACTTTGAGATCAAGTACATAAAGGGAAAGCATGACATAGTGGCAGGTGTGGTTTCCTGGAGGCCCCAATACTCTCTCTGATGGACGTTGCACATGATTCGAAGGCCTAAATCTTGGTTGAGTATTCCAAGGACAAACATGCCAGTGAGATAATAGATGACACAGATTGGGATGATAGATTCCAAGTGATAGATGATGTGATCTACTACAAAGACCATGTAATATTCCAAAATTTGCACATAAGAAAATTGGAATATTGGATTTTTCTACTTTCACTTAGAAGAGGAATAAATGGGTAAGGAGGCCCATGAATAATAAAATATGAATAATTTCCACCTTATTAAGGAAGGGGATCACTTCAGGAGCTTAATTTTACACTTACAAGTGTGAACAAGGGAAAAATAGATGAGGACATAGTCAAGTTTGACTGAGTCAACATGCATTCTTGAGGAGGAAGAGATCACCTAAGTAAACTGGTTCAATGTGAACAAGGATCAACCTAAGGCACACATATGTAAACTAAATTGAAGATACCTAGTGTGAAAGAGGCATTAGAGGTGGATTAGTTGACCAAGTCAACAACGCAGCCACAAAAGGAGGGAAGCATACTAGGGTAGCACAGTTTTGAAAGAGGAAGCTTCATGAAGAAGTCACCTCAAAATTGTGTGGGATCCGAGGTCAGGAGGCTCACCAAAGATAAAAGGAAGGCATAAAATCAAAGGATATTCATTCATGTATTCAGATATTTTGGTCTAGAGACCAATTGCATACTTCAACTGTTTAGCTAGAGTTGTTGCACTGCTTAGTGCAAAGAATTTATGTGTAGGAATTCCATCCTCTCTTGAGATTAGATTTATTAAGGGATCAAAGGGGAGTGATTTATGATTCAATTCAGTATTTGGCTTGGGGTCATTCATTCACATTTAGCCACAACGTAGTCTCCTTCAGAAAACTACGTCTTTTATGCAGCAGCAGCAGTAGCACAACTGCACCCTTTGATTTAATGTAAATATTTGAAGAGGAGGTTCTCATTTCCTTTCGGGAGTTTTGTAAGAGAGGCCATTGGAAATATTTATGTATTATTCAGCTCTTTCATGTCATTCTCAGCCATGTATAGTACAAAGAGGAAGTAACTGTGTTATTTCTGCAGTGCTGTTGTTTTTCATGCATTTTGTCAGAATCCTTTGCCGGTTATCTTGTTTTGCTGTATGAGAGGTTAAACCTCCATTTCTCTATTGTTTGGTTAATATAAATCTCAAATTATATTTATTCCATCATTTTTTTTAGAAACCCTCATTATAATAACGCATTCCTTGTTTCAGTGGTTGCTACATGAGCTAGACTATGGGGTTTTGGTTTATTTTAGCTACATAGATTCGGGGAGATATATTTATATGAGATAGAATCATTTATTTCCCCTCTAACTCTACATATAATTTTTATATCATATCTTCTAAGGTATCCAAGTCCCATTTCCAACTTATATAGCGTTATTTTCTGAAGACAGTAGTTTTATGCCCAGTATTGTTGCATTTCTCTACCCGGGAAGGAGAATATTGGTCAATCTCTTGCTGAGGTTCTTACATCTGCTGGTATGATGTTATTATACATATTTGATCTGATCTAAATTTCCAAGCTAATTATTTTCTGAAGCTCCACATTGGTAATAATTCAAATTACTCGCAATAGTGTAGCTGTTCCAATTTTGGAACATTGCAGTGGTATTGAAGTTTCCATCTTGGTTCAGCCTGTGGATTTAAGATACAATAATAATATAACAAGGAGAGGAGAAAAAATTTATGGAGAGGATGAGCTTACTCTCATCCATTTTCAGATCCAAGAATAAAGAAGAAGAGAAATGCATTGAAACTTCAAGAGGGTTTCCAGAAGGAGAGATTTGTAGAGAAACCTCTTGAACGTTTTTAGAAGCAGAAGATGATGCATGAAATTCTTGTTCTCATAGATGAATTGGAGAGAAAGGAGACCACTTGGAGCATGAAATCCTGAGTGGGTATTTTTCAGAATACAAGTGCCAACCTAGGGCTTCCAAAGAGACCCTAGATTTTCCTCAGTTTATTCAACTGAGAGAAGAAAGAAGACCTTGCAGTAAAGGAGGGATCAAAGGAAATAGATTCCTATTTTATAAATTTTATGGATCAACTACAGCAAGAGCTTGGGTGATAAATCTTGAGTAATTCTTCCTACTTCATCCAGTGGAAGAGAGGGAGGCAGTAGAAGTTGCAGCGCTACACCTAGAGGGTGAAGCCAATGCTTGGTGGTGCAATCACTTGAGCCACACAAGAGTGAATTCTTTTTCTGAGTTCACTCAAGAGATGATCAAAACCTTTGATGAAGAAATATCAGAGGAGTGTAGGCCCACACCACCATGGGAGGAGGGAAGTACCAGCGCTATCATAACCTTGAGAGAGAAGCCTTCTACACCAGTAGTTGGAGCAGCCATTACATTGGAGGGAGGAGCCCTTTTATCACTACAAGAAGTTCCCACATCTCATCAAGGTATAGGAAAATTCCACTTTTACTTACTGCAGCAAATCCTTCTAAGAGTTGTGGAAATATGTATTCATATGGCCTAGGATCAAACATTGTTGCTGGGGTAGAGTAGAAATATTGCACTGCATTGTGAAGACTTGAATGGTTCAAGAAACAAATGAACCATCATTCTCTTGGACCCTTGTTGAGTTGCACTCAACCCTTAAGGTTGAAGTGTGATCTTTTGGAGGGAGTCATGAACCTTGAGATGGAGTATGAGGCGGAAACTATACCATGGGAGAAGCTATCGGCGCTGTCAAATAATAGCAGTGAGATGGATTTGCCTTTATCACCTTTGGGTCTTGATTGATTCAATATGGCCATGGACATGAGATCTTGTCTAAGAAATCTCCAAGGAAATGCATTGCAGCATTTCATGGCATGTAGAGAAGAGGAACTAATTCTGGAGGATGGTAGACCTCATTTAAGGAATGCCAAGATGGGAAAAGATAGGAGGCATCCACATGGATTTGAGTGGATGTGGATGAGAGGCTAGAGAATGGTAAAAATCTTGCAAGTTTATGACACTGGGCAGCAAGAGGTAATGTTGTGTTTGCTACTCTTGAGAGAGTTTGGTCACCCTATGACATGTCCTTTCCCGTGGGATGAGAAGAGGAAGGAAGATTGGCAGGATACTTTCAACATGGGGTAGCAAGGAGTGTAAATGCATTATGATGATGTGATAATTATGTTTTCACCACATCGGTTTTATCATGGAGGTATGATAAGGCAACAAAGTTATTTTTTGCTTTGGAGGATTAGGAGAGAGCAAGGGCAGAATTGCTCTCACACTTGGCATGATGCTGCAGGAGTGAGGGATGGCACTAGCATAGTGAAAAGAGCAGGACTTCCATCTTGGGAGGATCTCTACATATACAGTAGCATTTTGGGAAGAGTCTTTGACACAATCTATGTCAAAGAATTGAGCTTTGAGACGACAGTAGCCCTACTCCAAAGGCTAGCAGCGCTGTCACTTAGGAGCTTGGATTGCTTGCTGAAGTGTTCCCAAGACCAATTTACAAGTAATGCACAATGGAAGCATGTAGATTATGGGCATGAAGAGGTAATAGATGAGAGTATACCTTACTATTTTTTGACCTTCTTGGCTTGGATTCACAAGCACAAGGAGAAAGATCTACATGCAGCATTTGTGGACTTTCCTTGCATGCATTTTTATGCATACCATCTCTCAATGGAGAAGTTCACTTGGGAGGGAATTCAATTGAATGTATATCAGCATATGGCGAGATGCACAGCCTGGAAGATCAAGAAAATGTTGGCACAACCACTTCCCTACTCACTTGCAGCAAGGGAAAATTTGCACTTGAGCCATTTCAGCTCAATGACCGAAGTACATGATGGAGGAGGTAAAATTTTGTTTTGTATTTTACACTTCCTTACCTATATGAGCAGCATATCATACCATGAAGGGTATTTCCTTCTTGTATATTATATTTTTATGTACTTGAGGCCACTTGTAGTATTTATGATGGCCATTCTATTTGTGGATTGTGGGGGAATGCCACATGGTTTTCGGTGTGCATCATTGGCACCAAATTATGCTTTCATGTTTCCATTTTGTAAAATGAACGTGGCAAAAAACAAGTTGCTAAAAAGACACTTGATGCACTATGTATTGAGGCAGGGAAATAATTCCTTGCATTGGTTCCATGTTTGGGACTATGTTCTACCTCCTTGTTTTCATATGTTTATGCTTCCATACTATGCTGCTAAAACATTGATTGTAAGAAGCACCATTGGAGGAGTGGCACAAGAGGTGGAAAGGCCCAATGAAAATATGGTTCTTCACATTATAAAAGCTGCATATTTCAGAAATAACAAGTTTCAGACCTTTATTTCCATGATTTACATCTTGCCTTCAAGTGAGAGGACTCATTTGGGAGGTTTTAGTTCTTTGGGGAGACAACTCATTGGTGTTGGATTTTATGGGGTGGCTTGGGTATTTCTTGAAGAGAGTTATATCTCAGCCATATATCAGCAGCAGCCCCATATATATCATAAGTGGAGAGATAAGAAACAATAGATGCACATTTTAACTCCACACAATCAGCTATGCAGCCCACTTTTCTTGCAAGAGCTCAAGGTGGAAGAGATCCTTCATGAGTTGCCATACTGGAGTGTGACTCATTTTGTTTAGTTGATATCTTAGGGAGGAGAGATTCAAATGGGGATGATGAATCCAAATCTATATCAGCCCTCATGCTTGAAGAGGACCTAGAAATAGCCCATTGTTGCTTCCATGGATGTTTCATTGTCACACCGTGTTAGCTATTTGGGATGCTTCCCAAAAGATGGCTTGCACACTTTGGAGGGGAAACTTGGAGATATATTGATGATGCAACACCTTGATCCTTGGAGGATTTACTATTATGAGGTTTCTGTAGGGGAGAAGAGGGTGCTCTTCAGTCCTGTCCTTGTAGTTGCTTGAGTACAAGCAACATTTGGGAGGGGAGGACTATAATATTCCAAAATTTGCACATAAGCAAATTGGAATATTAGATTTTGCTACTTTCACTTAGAAGAGGAATAAATGGGTAAGGAGGCCATGAATAATAAAATATGAATAATTTCCACTTTAATAAGGAAGGGGATCACTTCAGGAGCTGAATTTTACACTTACAAGTGTGAACAGGGGCAAAATAGATGAGGACATAGTCAAGTTTGACTAAGTCAACATGCATTCTTGAGGAGGAAGAGATCACATAAGTAAACCGGTTCAATGTGAACAAGGATCAACCTAAGGCACACATATGTAAACTATATTGAATATCTCTTTTGTGAAAGAGTCATTAGAGGTGGATTAGTTGACCAAGTCAACAACGCAGCCAAAAAAGGAGGGAAGCAAGCTAGGGCAGCGCAATTTTGAAAGAGGAAGCTTCATGAAGAAGTCACCTCAACATTGTGTAGGGTGCGGGGTGAGGAGGCTCACCAAAGATAAAATGAAGGCATATAATGAAAGGAGATTCATTCATGTATTCAAATATTTTGGTCTAGAGACCAATGGCATACTTCAGCTATTTAGCTAGAGTTGCTGCACTACTTAGTGCAAAGAATTCCAGTGCAGGAATTCCATCCTCTCTTGAGATCGGCTTGCTTATGGGATCAATGGGGAGTGATTTGAGCTTCGCTTCAGTATTTTTCTTGGTGCCATTCATTCACATTCAGCCACAACACAGTCTCCTTCATAAAACTACGTCCTTTATGCAGCAGCAACAATAGTAGCACAACTGCACCCTTTGATTTAATGCAAATGTTTGAAGAGGAGGTGTTCATTTCCCTTCGGGAGTTTTGTTAGAGAATCCATTGGCCATATTTATGTATTATTCAGCTATTTCATGTCATTATTAGCCATTTATAGTACAAAGAGGCAGTAACTGCATTATTTCTACAGTGTTATTGTTTTTCATGCATTTCGCTGGAATCATTTGCTGGTTATCTTGTTTTGCTGTATAAGAGGGTAAACCTCCATTTCTCTGTTGTTTGGTTAATATAAATCTCAGACCATATTTCTTCCATCATTTTTTGTAGAAACCCTCATTAGAATAACAAATTCCTTGTTTCAGCAGTTGCTGCGTGAGCAAGACTATGGGGTTTTGGCTTATTTTAGTTGCATAGATTCAGGGAGATATGTTTATATGAGCTAGAATCATTTCTTTCACCTCTAACTTTGCATATAAGTTGTATATCATGTATTCTAAGGGATCCAAGTCCCATTCCCAACTTATATAGCATTATTTTCTGAAGACAACAATTTTATGCCCAGTATCGCTGCATTTCCGTACCCGGGAAGGGGAATATTGGTCAATCTCTTGCTAAGGTTCTTACATCTATTGGTATGATGTTATTATACATTTATTGAGCTTATCTAAATTTCCAAGCTCATGATTTGTTGAAGCTCCACGTTGGTAATGATTCAAATTACTCCGAATAGTGTAGTTGTTCCAATTTTGGGACATTACAGACCAAATATACTTAGTCTCGGGATCCCAGGTTAGAGAGAAGGTTATATGGGCAACTCACGACTACCCTCTTGTAGGAAATCTGGGTTTTCTCAAGACTTACCATACCATCCATGAGCATTTCTCTTGGCGTGGGCTCAAGGGGAATGTGCTGAGGCACGTAAGAAAGTTCATAACCTATCAGAGGAACAAGGTGGAGTTGTCACACCCGACCGGTATATTATAGTCTCTTCCCATTCCAAAGAGGAAGTGGGAGACTATTTCCATGGACATCATCACGAGACTTTCGATGATATAGGGGAGAGATTGTATCTACGTGGTGGTAGATCACTTGACTAAATTTTCCCATTTCTTTGTGATCCCATATATATATTCAACCTCACCGGTGGTCGAGTTTTTCTTTTGGGAGGTGTTTCGATTGCATTAGCTCCCAAAGAACATAGTCAGTGACATGGACAGTAGATTCATGGGGCCCTTCTAGTAGGATTTGTTCTGGCTAGTGGGAACAAAGCTTAATACCCAACACAAACTGTCACCCACAGACGGATGGGAAAACTAAGATAGTGAACAAATGGCTAGAGGGTTACCTGCACAATTATGGCATGGGACAAAAAAGAGCGTGCATGAAGTGGTTACACCTGGGAGAGTTATTCTACAACATTACTTCCCACATGTCGATTGGTATGTCTCCCTTTTGAGCACTTTATGGTTGTGATGCAGTTTCTTCTTTTGAAATGATATTTGGAGATAGCAGGGCCCTGGGGGAAAAGGATTGGGTCCAAAAGAGCCAGGATATTCTCAAGGTTCTTAAGGATAACTTGTAGGTAGCAGAAAATCAACAAAAGATGTATGCTGATAAGAATAGGGTGGCGAGATAGTTCGAGGTAGGGGACATTCTCTACCTACGTTTGTAGCCTTCCTGACAATCTTCCCTCAAGCAGAAAGGGGAAGAGAAGCTTAAGGAATTATTCTATGGGTCATACATGGTGACCAAGAGAGTTGGAGAGGTAGCTTATGAGCTGGAGCTACCCCCAGAGAGTAGAATTCACAACATATTTCATGTCTCTTTCCTGAAAAAGGCGTTGGGGAAGCAAGTTTCAACAATCAATGAGTTTCCTCCATTGGATGATGAAGGACACTTGATATTGACACTCAAGACCATATTGGATACCAGGGAGAGGAAGCTAAGAAATAGGGTCATCTGGGGGCACTTGGTCAAGTGGAAAGACTTGACAATTGAGGATGCCATCTGGGAAAATGAGTAGAGTTTGCAGCAGCCAGTTTTACAGTTGCTTGGGGATAAGCAACATTTGGGAGGGGAGAATTGTAATGTCCCTTCCTAAATAATTTTATCAATAGTACCACAAATTTTCCATTTTTCTAATTTTGGGGGCCTAAGATAATTTTGGATAGGAAACATAGGACAAGGGGGTAGAAATGTTTTCCTTAGTGGAATCTGATGGCCTACTCCCCAACTAATATGCACTCCTTGAGGAGAGAGAAATCATATGGCCAAGGGAAGAGGTTTGAATTTCCTAGTGAGGGGACCACATGGAGGAAGTGAACAAAAACTATAAACAGGAGAGAGGAAGCAACATTTGAGGCCTTTTGATAATTTGAGAATTTAAGTGTTTCTCTTGCTATTTAGTAGAGTTACATAGTGTTGTTCAACAAAAGAGTTTCCCAAGGAAGAAGCTCAACCTTTCTTTGGTGGACTCTGAGTACCACCAAAGGAAGGATTCTTCATCAGTTTCAAGAGTTGGAGAGAGGGCCACACATGTGGTACAATTTCTTGGCCAACTGAAACGAAGTTCAGGAGGCCACGCAGAGAGTTGAGGAGGAAGAGCTGGAGTTGGGAGATGTAGCATTGTCCAAGTAATTTTTTCTCAATTCTAGGAAAAAGGGGGAAGATTTGCAAGGGTAGAATTCAACATACAACATCAAATTTATTTTCCAGAGGAGAAACTATGCCATCCTATCCAAAAACTATGCAATCATTATGGAGGCACAATTTTCGGGTGGCTTGTGAAGGGATTTTGAGAGATGGGTTTCTTGGGGTTGGTTTAGGGTGCAATTGAGAAGATTTTTCTAGCCATTTTGGGACAATCATTCCAGCATCAGTCACAGTTCTAGTTTCGCTACACTTAGAGGAGGGTCAAGGAATTTGGGACCATTTTTGGAGCATAAAAACTAGCGAAAGCCCTTTCTGGGTTTCTTCGGGTTTTTGACAAGGATTCCATGACTAATTTATTAGAATTTTCTGAGCAGTTAGGAGGGGTTAAATCAGGGTATCAACACAAGCAACAGTGCAAAAATCACAAGGCCAGTGCATATTTTTAGCGGGAAAATTCCAGCAGCAGTTTGGCATTGATAAAACATCCACATGAGGCTTGTAGCTTGCCTGGTGAAAGTGAGGGTGGACATTTTTCTTTTATTTTATTTATCTATTTATAATTTATTGTACTCCAACAAGATCTTACAATAAAATTTTCCCATTTTGGTGTGTTTGGAGCATTTATGTTTTATGGGCATTTGCTGAAAAATATTTGTGTTTGGTTTATTGCATGCTTTTGTTATCACTGTTAATTTTTTCATTAGGAATATTACACCTTGAGAGGCTTTATCAACACATCATGTCATATTTGAGACAACAGTAAATTAATCCTTGCAGATTGAAGGACATTCTTTAAAGCACACATGAAGAGCCTAGGATAAGCCTTCATTGAATGATAAAATGATAGCATACTTTGAGCATCTTTTGAGTTGACAGTAGAGTGTATTCATGATGACATTAATTGAGCATTCTTCAAGCGTTTGTTGAAACAACAATCACCCTTGAAGCATAGTTGAAGAGCAACACTTGAAGAGTTTTTTTGTTGAAGAAATCACCCTTGGAGTATAGTTGAAGACCAACACTTAAATACTTGTTTTGTTGGAGCAGTCATCCTTAGAGCATAGTTGAAGATGAACACTTGAAGACATGTTTTGCTGGTGCAACCATAAAATTTTTGCTAAATCAAACATGAATTTTTTGTAAAGGTAGATTTTAGAGCACTTTCCAGACCTATCTTGGATACATTTTTTAGAAGTATTTGAAGTTTTTGATGGAGGCTTGAAGCAGTATTGAGTCACCTTAAGGAATTGAAGCAAACTGAGAGGGTTGGATTTGTAGAGGATTGGAGTTGTCGTACAAGGTTGGAGCTTGGATTTGTAGTTGAATATTAGAGTCCTCATTCAGGGTTCAAGCCTTGAAGGAGTTAAGGACTTTGTTGTACAAGTTGGAGCTTGGGTTTTTAGATTCGTCAAATTCATTAATAAAATTATTTTCTTGAAAATATTTTAATTCGAATTAATTGATTTTAGCGACAATAATTAAATATTAGTTAGATGATATTTTTATTGACATGCTAGAAGGAATTTTCACAATGCAATGTTATTGTTTGTAATCTGTTGTTTATGATAGAAGGAAATCTAACATGTGTTAGAGTTCCTTCACCTTGGAATGTTCTTACTAGCAATGTGCTTGTGCTTGTGTTAAAACGAAATATAGCATGCACTAGATTTCTTTTGGCATGCAATGTTGTTGTTGGTAGTATGCTTGTATTTGTGCTACATGTAAAGCTAACACTCATTAAATTTCTTTCACCTTGCAATGTTATTGGAAATATGCTTGTGTTTGGGCTAGAAACTATGCTATATTTCTTTTGCTCTGCAATATTGTTGTTGTCTATTTGGTTGTTTATGATAGAAGGAAATCTAGCACGTGTTAGATTTCCTTCACCTTGGCAATGTTATTGGAAATGTGCTTGTGTTTGGGCTAGAAGTTGTGCTAGATTTCTTTTGCTCTACAATATTGTTGTTGTCAATTTGGTTGTTTATTATAGAAGGAAATCTAGCACGTGTTAGATTTCCTTCACCTTGGCAATGTGCTTGTGTTTGTGTTAGAAGGAAATATAGCATGCGCTAGGTTTCTTTTGGCATGAAATGTTGTTGTTGGTACTATGCTTGTATTTGTGCTACATGTAAAGCTAACATGAATTAAATTTCTTTTACCTTGTGATGTTGTTATTGGAAATGTGCTTGTGTTTGTGATAGAAGTTGTTCTAGATATCTTTTTCCATGCAATGTTGTTGTTGGCAATATGCTTTTGTTTATGTTGGAAGAAAATATAACATGCTATATTTTTTTCACCCTACAATGTTATTGTGTGCTATGCTTAAATCTAGCATGTGTTAGATTTTCTTCACCTCACAATGTTTTTATTGGCAACATGCTTCAATTTTGGATCAAAATAAATCTAGCATGCATTAGATTTCTTTTTCACTACAATGTGGTTGTTGACAATATGCTTTTGTTTGCACGAGAAGTAAATCTACCATGTGGTAGATTTCTTTTATATATAAATGTTGTAATGTGTTTATGTTTGTGCTAGAAGGAAATCGAGCATACATTAGATTTATTTCACCCGTCAATGAGTTTATTGACAATGTGTTTGTATATGCATTAGAAGGAAATCTAGTGTGCATTAGATTTATTTCGCATTGCAATGTTGTTTTTGGAAATTCAATTGTTTGTGCTAGAAGGAAATCTAGTATGCACCATATTTCCTTCACCACAATGATGTTATTGGCAATGTGCTTGTGATTGTGCTAAAAGGAAATCTAGCATGTGCTAGATTTCTTTTTCCCTAGAATGTTGTTGGGAATATGTTTGTGTTCATGTTATAACAAAATCTGGCATGCGTTATATTCTTAACCCCTACAATGTTATGTGTTTGTGTTTTTGCTAGAAGGAAATCTACCACACATTGGATTTCTTTTGTCTTGCACAAGGTATTTTTGACAATATGCTTGTTTGTGCTAGAAGCAAATATAATATGCGGTATGTTTCTTTCACCCTACAATATTGTTATGTGATTTTGTTTGCGAGAGAAGGAAATCTAGCATGTGTTAGATTTCATTCACCTTGCAATGTTGTTATTGGTGACATGTTTGTGTTTGAGATATAAGTACAAATATCATGTTAGATCTAATTCACCTTGGAATATTGTGATTGGAAATATGCTTATGTTTGTGATAGAAGAAAATCTAGCATGATATAGATTTCTTTTACCCTACAATATTGATGTTGCCAATATGTTTGTGTATGGTGGGAGGAATTCTAGCATGCACTAAATTTATTTTGCAATGCAATATTGGTGTTATTTTGTACTAGAATAAAATCTAATGCAATAGATTTGTTTCACAATGCAATATTGTTGTTGGCAATGTGCTTGTATTTTTGCTAGAATGAAATATTACCTTCATTGGATTTATTTTGCAATGCAATATTGGTGGAAATGTACTTGTGTTTGTGCTAGAAGGAATTATATCATGCATTGGATTTCGTTTTCCCTACAATGTTATTGTTGGCAATGTGCTAGAAGTAAATCAAGCATAGGTTAGATATCTTCCACCCTGCAATGTTGTTTCTGGAAATGCGATTGTGTTTGTACTAGAAGAAACTCTAGAATGTGTAAGATTCTTTTACTTTGCAATGTTTTTGTGAGTAACATGCTTCTATTTACGCTAGAAGGAGATTTAGCATGTGGTGGATTTCATTCGCCTTAGAATATTGTTGTTGGCAATGTGCTTGTGTTTGTGCTAGAAGGAAATCTAGCATGTGCTAGATTTACTTGAACATGTAATGTTGCTTCTAGCAACATGCTTATGTTTGTAGTAGAAGGAATGATATTGATTGTTAGCTTTCATTTGAGGTGCAATGTTGTTGTTCAAAATGGGATTCTACTTGTGATAGAAGGAAAGCTAGCACACACTATATTTCCTTCATAATTTAATGTTGTTATTAGAAATATGTTTGTTGTTATGCTAGAAGGAAGGTTATAATGTGTTAAATTTCCTTCATCTTGCAATGTTATTGTTGAAAATGTGTTTGTGTTTGTGATAGAAGTAAATCTTGCATCCGTTAGATTTTATAGCAATGCAACATTATTGTTGGAAATGTGCTTGTATTTGTGTTAGAAGGAATTATAGAATGCACTAGATTTATTTTTTCTTGTTCCAAAAGGAAAACTATCAAGATTTCACCCTCACCAAGGTTAGTGCTCTGATATTGTTCTTGGCAGTGCATTTGTGATTATGCAAGAAGGATACCTAGTGATTACTAGCTTTCTTCTAGACACCATTACACTTATGCAACCAATGCTCTAGGGGTGACATTGTCTCAATAATCACAATGGTTAGAGTTATAGCTTTTGATGTGCCCTTTTATTGAATTTGGAACAATTTATGGAGATCAATGATAGTGCAAATGAATTGTATATAGATATATGTTGTTGTTGGAACTACCTTTGTGCTTGAGTTGGAAGGAAAGATAATGGTATAGCTTTCCTTTTGGCACAAACACAATAATCCAATCATAATTATTTGATCCATGGAGAATAATGTGATCTTTGTATAATTTTGAAGTTTATGAATAAATGTATTATTGAGGTATACTAAATTTTGCTTCCAATGCAAATGTATGCAACTTAAAGTAGCAAGCATAATTTTTTAACATGTATTGTTTTTGTCTCTATTTTGTTGTATAGTTATGAACTTCCAAAAACAATTTCACTAATGTTTGGATGCATAATATAAGACTCTTCCTCATCAACATAAAAATCTAGGAAAACTCAAATCTACACTTTTCGAGGACCTAAAGTTAACATCCCTTTGTATCCATCCTCAATAGTATGTCCTTAATGTGTATAGGTAGGGAGTGCTAACATTGGAACTAAAGATTTGTAAAATGAAATTTCTTTTCTTTTAGAATAAAAATGAGAATTATCTAGTATTTACAGTACCAAAACTTTTATTTGGAAGAAAACCTCTAGTTTGGCTTTTGATTATCAAGTTCAAACATCAAACATCCTCACTAAGTGAAAATATAATTTCTCCTTTTCATGGGGCTTTTAGACATCTTATGTAGCATCAATCTTGGAATTTCTTAGATTTTCCAAAGGACCATGTTTTGGTTCTTCAACTTCTACAAATTTCTTATGATCATTATTCATACACATGCATTAAGACTACAAGTGTCATTTCTGAAGTTAAATAGGAACTTGGTGGTTTGATATGAGCTTATATTTTTCATTCAAAACATTTATTTGGAAGAAAACCTCTAGTTTGGCTTTTTATTATCAAGTTCAAACATCAAACATCCTGACTAAGTGAAAAAATAATTTCTCCTTTTCATGGGGCTTTTAGACATCTTATGTAGGATCAATCTTGGAATTTCTTAGATTTTACAATGGACCATGTTTTGGTTCTTCAACTTCTACAAATTTCTTATGATCATTATTCATACACATGCATTAAGACTACAAGTGTCATTTTTGAAGTTAAATAGGAACTTGGTGGTTTGATATGAGCTTATATTTGTCATTCTATGATACTATCTACATCTCTAATTGCATGGTCTTCATATATGTTTTTTGTGTAATTTGCATGTAAAGTACTTTTTGGTAGTAGGCACTAGATGGTGGGGAACAATGTTTCATTACATACAATATGACTACCATACTATTTGAATTATTGCATCTATATTACTTTTTGAAAGTTGTGTGTTTTTGCGAAAATATAAAATCACACTTTACATGGTTCAACCTTTTAATTACAATTTATGGTTTAATTTTTGTTACAGAATTGGTACAAGCTACAATGGAAAATATAGCAAAAGGGGACTATGTTGATATCCTTATTAATGATCAAGTCTTTGGGCTAGGAAGGGTCAAATCTACAGAGTCTGGAACTTATTATGTCGGAGAAAGGGTTAATGCATGTTATGTTGCAATTTTGATAATTGATGTCACTCAACCACATTTGATTGAGGATGTTGATGAAGGGGACATACATCCATGGAAGATCAGGGATTTGAGGCACAACATAGGTAAATCAAAATATTGAAGCATGTGTTCAAATATTATTGATAGTATAATACATTTTTTTTGAGTAAATACTAACCTTATTTACATTCGTTTATAGGTGCAAATGTTTCTTCTACATTTTCTATTGGAGAAAAGGTAGATCTTTTGCAAAATGGAGTGAAGGTTGGTGAGGGATCCATATTCAATACAGAGCTTGGGCATAAAGTGCATGGAAAGATGGTAAAGAAAGGATGCATAGTGGTTAAAATTGAGAAGGTTTTAAAACATGATGTTGCTCTACCACATCCAACAGGATTTGAGCATACACTAGGGGGTGCATTGGAATCTTATGAGATTTGGAAACTCATTGTCATGATCATACCATAAATATTCCCCAAGATAGGGTTAAATTCATATGTAAAAAGGTTTCTCTTACACATGAATGCATGGGAACAAGCATGTGCATTGCCAAAGGAATGCTAGTTAATGTCCGCGAGGATGACATTGTTGAAGGTGAAACACTAGGAGAAATGGACTTTGGTGTTTTTTTGGAAGAGATAGATGGAAATTGTGAAATATGCAGAATTGGGGATTAGTCTATACATTGTTTGGTTAGATGGCCAATAAATAAGTTGGTGGACAACAAAGGTGTGATATTAAGGGTTAAGGAAAATTTCAAGGAGCCAACCAAGGAAATGGTGTTATGGGATGTTATAGAAGACACAAATCCCTTAAACAAATGGGATGGGAATCTTTGTAATGAAAAAGATATAAACTCAATTGATATGCATGTAACAAGGCCATATAAAAGGAATAAACGAGTTATGGCTACAACAAAAATTGCAAAATGTCAAACAAATATAGATGAAGAGAAAGAAATTCGACTTTTGGCAGCGGATGTATGTTGTACAAAAGATTTTCTTCAACATGTGGATAGGGAATTTTCCTTGAATTCACTCATGTCAAACACAGTCATGTCAAGGAGCCATGGCCATGGCCATGGCCTACCACCTATTTCTAGAAATGTAAAGGACATGAGATTTAATGGGAATATTATTTGTAAGAAAGCATGGTATAAAATACATAAGATTCCTCCAAGCACATTCTATAACTACCAACAATATTTCCAAAATGGTCAGATCAAAGCTATTCATGGTAACACCAACACATGCAAAGCACAAGGACACACCGTGGTAGCCATAGAAATATTGCACAAAATTGTAATGGATAATTCAGATTTTTCACCAAACCAAACACGTCAAGTTGAAGAAGATGGAACATCTGCTCCTTTATGATTTCTTCCTTCGACTTACACACAAAATTATTTGTTAAAAGAGATCAATGAGGCTCTTCAAAAGCTCAATTACCCATCAATATCACAGTCAACAATGAGCAAGATATGGAATACTAAGTTTCGAGATGTGGCATTTTCAAAGAACACCAACTTCAGTAAATGCAGTGAATGTATTGTGTTGAAAGCACAGATGAAGTCAGCGACTACAAAAGAGATGGAAGAAAAGGCACGAGGTAGGTTGAATAAACATAACAAGATTGTTATGTGTGGAAGATATTGCTACTATGCCCATAGAATTATGTCAGAGCGGTTTCCAAATGAGTATTTGAGCATTATCCATGATAAAATGGATAAAACAAAGACTTCAATCCCAAGGCTACGTGTCAAATCAAAATCTATTGTAGGAACAAATTTAGGTGTGTCATTGACAGGTATGCTAACACATGGGCATAACATAGGAGGTTTTGGTCATTTCTCCCTACCATTTGTACACATGGGATCACAATTTACTATTACATCCCTTGAAAAGTGCTTAAGGGACCTTGAAGACCCACAAATTGATATGTATGGTGATCTACTTTATGAGAGTGGAATTTCAAGAAACCTACTTACAAATGCATTACTTGACACCTCTATTTACTCAAAATGTCAAGTTTACAAGGATGATTTTATATCTCATGGAAGATCAAAGAGCCAAAATGTTGATTTTAAAGCTCTTCCTCCACATTTGTTGTTACAGTTGGACAATGCAGCAAGTGATAATAAGAATCACTATCTTTTCATGTTTTTATCACTTTTAACTGCACTTGGTGTCTTCATCACTATTGAGGTTGGATTCTGGCTTGTGGAGCACACCCATGAAGACATAGATGGAACCTACAGAAGAATGTCTTCCAACCTAAACAATACAGATATATTTTTTTTACCTGAAATGATGGATACATATCGCTTAATTGAAGAAAATCGAGTGTTTCCACCTACACTTATTGACAAGGTCTATGAATTCAAAAGTTTCCTTAATGGATACATCAAGGAGGGAGAAAATTCACTAGTTGGACATATTAACATTCAATACTTCCAATTTCGTGTACTCAATGATATTCTAGTACTAAGGTACAAAGAATCCATTAGAGATATTGAGTGGTCAAAATCAATTGAGTTATGGAATATAGATGATGAAGGCCGACCTATAATTCCCATAAGGAACCCATCTTTCTTAGATTCCAAAAATAACAATGCGTATTTCAAAGAACTAAAGGAAGGGATAACATCATACATAAAAATGTGGAAAGTCACTATCAGGAATGAGGATTCAACAATTTTTATAGAGGAATGGAAAAATAAAGTAGTGTATTGGAAAAGATTTCTTGATACATTAGATGGAATCTATAATGATCATATATTAATAGATGGAGTTGATTAATCTTTTGAGGATTTCTGGCCCAAGACAAGGCACATTGTTGATGTTGATCGTAACGCACTCCATGTAATATCAAGTATTATGGATGAAGATTTTAATAATGAAATAGATGAACTAGTATATGTTGGACCCAAATGCAATAAGCCAAAGCCAACATTCAATCCAAAGATTGATGTTGAGAAAGGAAAGATGATGCTAGTTAGATAAGGAAATGAGGATGCATGAGAGATGATTTGGATGGAAAAATCCCTCTCAGATAACTTTAGGGATAATGAAAGTGAGAATCTTCATGTAAAGGTTGATTAGTGGAAGCCTATTTCATGGAAATACAATGGAATTTTTTTAGAGCAATATTGGATACCAAATCATGATGACACAAAACTTGGCTCTATTCCAATTAATACTATAGTGTGGGCATGGATGCCAAAGAAAGAACATTGCAAGATGACCAAGATAAATAAATATGGTGTAGAAGTTGTTCTTGACCTACTTGAGAAAATATCTTAAGTTTAGGTTTATATGATTCATGAATGTAATTTGTTTTTAAGTATCTATTAATATACATTCATACACACTTTTCAATATTTGTTGTTTATCAAATATTCTCTTCATATTATTTTTGGAGGAGTTTTATATTATTTAGTATTTCAATGTAATCATGTGGTGATACAAATGACATGGAAATGCCATAAAATATTTAAGTTTTCAAAGCTTTGTTTGACCAACATGACTTCTCACCATATCAAATATGCATAATCAAATTCAATAATGCACTTAAAAAAACATCTTCTAAACTTGGTCTATTAAAACAATAGTGGAGTAGCTAATTAGTATTCTATTTAATATAAACCATTTAAACACTGAATGAAAAAATGTGACACTTGTAATAATGTTTGAAGTGATATTTCTTTAATATTCCTTATTATAATTGATATAAATCAAATTCGTTGTTTTGTTGCACTCTAATTTATAAAAAAATGATTTTGATCATTGTACAAAAAAACTGGACTTATAAAATATTTTCTCTTATAGATTTTGAAGTGGTGCCAACATTGTACTAGTATAATAAATTTGTACTCAACATAGGAAAAGTGTTGGTGTCAATTTAAAATGGTTAATAATAGTAAGAAACACAATACTATTATATTTTTAAATAACTTTATAGGTAAAAATCTTTTTACAAAATCTATTATTCACGAGTCAAATTTAATACATAAGTATAAATATTAATGATAATAGATATAATGTAAGGAATCTAAGTTTTAGATGAATGCCAATACGTTCTTTTCAATATAATATCCTTAAACACTCCAGGAATAAAAACAAAACATTTGTAATAACTAGTTTAGTCAATTTTCTCTCTTTCCTCTTGTATTTAGAAATAATCAAATTGTATTTCTTTGTTACTATTCTAATTCATGATTGATTTTGATAATTAAAATGATTAGTAATTGACTTGAGAGGCGAGGCTCATTCTATAGCCTAGTATGAGGGGATGTGTAAGTTGGACTATAATCTGTTTTTGAAGGATCTATTAATATACATTCAGACACACTTTTCAATATTTGTTGTATATCAAATATTCTCTTCATATTATTTTTGGAGGAGTTTTATAGTATTTAGTATATAAATGTAATCATGTGGTGATACAAATGACACGACAGTGCCATAACATATTTAAGTTTTCAAATCTTTGTTTTACCAACACGACTTCTCACCATATCAAATATGCATAATCAAATTTAATAATGCACTTAAAAACAACGTCTTCTAAACTTGGTCTATTAAAACAATAGTGGAGTAGCTAATTAATATTCTATTTAATATAAACCATTTAAATACTTAATGAAAATATGATAGACACTTGTAATAATGTTTGAAGTGAGTTTTCCTCATTATTCCTTATTGTAATTGATATAAATCAAATTTGATGTTTTGTTGCACTCTAATTTATAAAAAAAATGATTTTGATCATTGAACAACACAACTAGACTTGTAAAATATTTCCTCTTATAGATTTTGAAGTGGTGACAACATTGTACTAGTATAATAAATTTGTACTCTAACATAGGAAAAATATTTAGTGTCAAGTTAAAATGGTTAATAATAGTAAGAAACACAATATTAATATATTGTTAAATAACTTTATAGGTAAGAATATTTTTACAAAATCTATTATGTACGAGTCAAATTTAGTACATAAATATAAATATCAATGATAATAGAAATAATGTAAGGAATCTAAGTTATAGATGAATGTCAATATTTTCTTTTCAATATAATATCCTTAAACACTCCAGGAATAAAAAATAAACATTTGAAATAAATAGTTTAGTCAATTTTCTCTCTTTCCTCTTATATTTAAAAATAATCAAATTGTATTACTTTGTTACTATTCTAATTCATGATTGATTTTGATAATTAAAATGATTATTAATTGAGGCGAGGCTCATTCCACAGCCTAGTATCAGGGGATATGTAAGTTCAACTATAATCAAAGAAAAAATGAATATGTTGTAAAGTAAATAGAAGTAAAAAAAAATGTTTGAATCAGATGTTTAAATCTTTTACTTTTCAAAAATATTTCAGCTAGAGATTCAAATAAACTATTTTAAGATCTATGTTAACTAATTTATGTCGATATCAACTTCATATATAACTATATATAAAAAAAAAATTAAGTATTTATGGTTAAATCCGTATTTAAGATGGATCTATGTTGGTATATATTGGACACATTACTATGATAATTTGTCATTAAATAACTTTATACCTAATAGATATCTTGCATATTAATCTATTATTCATTAAGTAAGTCTCAATTAACTTAGTTTTTAACACAAAAGTACAAATAATAAATGATAAATCAATTATACTACTACTCTCAATCAACATTTAATCCCTCTAGGCTCATGTTAAATCCGTATTTAAGATGGATCTATTCTGGTATATATTGGACACATTACTATGATATTTGTCATTAAATAACTTTATACTTAACATATATCTTGCATATTAATCTATTTTTCATCAAGTCTCAATTAAATTATTTTTTAACACAAAAGTACAAATAATAAGTAATAAATAAATTATACTACTCTCATTCAACATTTAAATTGATCGTAGAAAAATATTTTCTCCTGTCAACTCTAAAATGGTTCAAACTTCCTACAATATTATGTGATGATGATGGTGATAATGATGATTATCATCCACTAAGACCAAATATGGTATATAAGTAGCCATAAATATATTACTCAAAATTCTTTAGAATTTTATTGTTATGCTCAAAAAGCATTAAAATAAGTGTTTCGAGATCATCCTAATTTTGTTTAGTTAAAAGATCAAGAAGGTTGGTAGCGCCACAAATATTTTTAAATTCAAATCCAATACGAGTATAAACTGGATGATCTAAGAGGGTTTTTTGTCTTCAACCATAATATTAGTAGTGTTGCAAAGGCAATAGAATTTTAAATTGTGCCAACCTTGTCTTAGTAATAATCATAACTTAACACATACATGATATTTACTATATCAGATTATAAATAAATGGGTTAATAATAGTAACACACACAACATTATTTTCACAAAGTTAATAATAGTAACATACACAACATTATTTTCATAAGATAACTTTAACAAACTTAGCTTTTAGCACAAACCATAAAAAATCTTGAAAGAGATAATGTAAGGAATCCAAGTTTAAGACGTGAAAGATTTGCTTTTGCAATTTTATATAAATTTGTTTTATATCGTTTACCATGATACTTTTTTCACAAAAAATGGTGAATATCTACATTAAAATTAGTAAACTAAGTGATTTTATAATTCCACATTTTGAAAAAACTTAATCTAGTTAAAATTCTAAATTCTAGATTAGCGGAATACTTCCAAATTTAATGAAATATGTGTTAATGATGTCTTTTTTTATAGGCGCTGAGCCATAGAGATGGGATTAGAGGTTGCCAAGATCAGCTTCAAGATGGGTTGGGACTTTGGGAAAGTGCCAACTAGTCCAGATTTGAGATTGATCATCCCATTTGGAGAATTGACTTAAGAGGTTGAGGCCCATATTGTTGAAGTGAGAGATGATGCGTTGGGTGCCAGCTCTGTCTATGATGGGAGTTTGCCCCATAATTCGGTCCTTTCCAACGTTGATGGTGTTACCCCCCATGGGGACTTTGGAGAGATTTTGGGCTAAAAAAGGAATGGCTTTTTTGCAAAGAGCCCAAATTTTAGAGCAAGGTCTATTAGGAATTCCATGGTCAAAAATATGCTGCCGGGTAGAGTTAAGGTACTTTACCTCCATGAATTTTTTCCACCAACCCTGATTCCCACTGATTAGCCTCCAAACAATCTTCCCTCTAAAGGCTTTGTTCAGGAGCTTGGGAGAGCGAACGCTAATTCCTCCATGTTCTTGGTCTTGGATTACTTGTCTCCACTTGACCAGATTGTATTTTTTTTTTCACTCTTTCCTTCTTGCCATAGAAAGTGCTTAATGATAGCTTCGAATTTGAGATGGATGATAGCAGGGGCTTGAAGGAGAGTGAAGTGATACAAGGGTAGAGATGAAAGACCAGATTTGAGGAGGACAAGGTGCCCTGCTAGATTGAGCCATGATGAGCCCCATTGCTAAACTTTTCTCTTCATTTTGTCAATAGTGATATTCCATACTTCAGACTTTAAGGGGCCAGCACTCATAGGCATGCCCAGGTAAGTGAAATGGTCCCAATTCAGTTTGCAAGGGACGCCAAAGATGTTAGCAATACTGTGTATGGTTTGGTTAGTAGCATTCCAACCATAAATGCAACTTTTTTGATAATTGATCAAGCCTCCAGAATAGAGTATGAATTTGTCTAAGACAGTTTTAAATCGCTATGCAATTATGCTGGATGCTCCTCCCATTTGAAGAGTATCATCTGCAAATTGAGAATGATTCATATTTTTAACACCGTTGCCGAATTTGATGCTCGTAATGAGGCCAACTCGCCTCATATGATCCAGGGCCTTACTAAAGCATTCCGCCATGAGGATGAAGAGGTAGGGGGAAAGAGGGAATCCCTGCCTTAGGCCTCGAGAGGATTGAAAGGAAGGAGCTGGTTTGCCATTGATGAGAGGAGATATCCAAGGCCCGAAGATGCAGGAGTTGATGAGGGCAAGGAAGTTTGGATCGAAACCCATTTTTTTGAGCACAACCAAGAGAAAAGAGTGCCTGACCCTGTCGAAAGCGTTGGCAAGATCAAGCTTTAAAATAAATCCTTTTTCTTTGCGTGAGATGCTTGAGTGAATGGCTTCTTGAACAAGGAGGATGGAATCAGTAATTTGCCTCTGGGATATGAAGCCTCCTTGATTTTCCGAAATGACGCTGTGAAGGTGAGGCTTGAGGCGCATGGCAAGAATTTTGGTGATGAGCTTATAGGAGGAATTGCAAAGAGAGATGGGTCTAAATCTAGAGAAGGAAGAGGGGTGGTTTTCTTTGGGGATAAGGGCAAGGGAGGTAGAATTGGTGTAGCCCCCAATTTTCTTCTTCCTTTGGTTCCATTGTATCATTTTAACAAGATCCTTTCTTATTAGATCCCAATAAGTCCTGTAGAAACTGATAGAAAACCCATCTGGCCCAGGTGCTTTATCCGGATGCAATGCGCAGATCGCATTTTGACCTCTTCTTCGTCAATTTCTTTGTTGAGTGCGTTGTTCATCTCCTCAGTAATCATGGTCGGAAGGTGCTGCAATAGATCAAAGTAATCTTCCGGCATTTTTGTCTCTATTAGGAGGTCTTTGAAATGCATGGTGGCAACGCTTTTAATTACTTCATGATCTGTTTGCATGTGGCCATCTGCATTGATGATGGCGGCAATATTGTTCTTTGCTTTTTGAACTATGGCCTGCTTGTGAAAAAAGGCAGTATTTTTATCACTTGCTTGAAGCCATAGATTCCTTGACTCGACCTGCCATTTCTCTCCTGTTTTCTGTTGGCTCTGTAGAGCTGCCAATAGAGATCTTTTTCCTGGTTGAGGCGATCTTGGTTGAGGCCATGAATTTCGATGTTGTTGTGGACATCATCCAATTTGGATTTAAGTTTAGTCTTGGCCTTTTCTGGCTCTTTGTATTGATTTTTGGCCCAGTCCTTCAAGGCCAACTTAGTTTTTTTTTAACTTGGATTTCCATATAAAGGAGGGAGAACCTTCAATGTGTTGCATCCAAGTATTACACACCAGTTGGTTTTCTTTCGGGATGTCATTCCAGAGCGGACTGTATTTGAAGGGAATGGGGCCAAGAGGCACGGTGATCACCAAAAGTGAGGGTGATGGGATAGTGATTAGAGGCTGAAAAAGGGAGAATGTTGGCAGTGGCGATGGAGTAATATGAGAGAAGAGTGAAAACAACCAGGATTCTGTCAAGTCTTTCCATTATATTTCCTCTCCCAATTCTTCTGTTGCTCCAAGTGTATCTGCGATTTTTTGGGGCAATGTCGACCAACTCGTGGTTTTGCATCATGTCTTCAAGATGATCTCGAGAATGGTCCGGAGTGAAACAACCTCCCCTTTTCTCATTTGCATGAAGGATTAAGTTGAAATCTCCTCCCATTATATGTTGTTGTTGCCCTCATTGTCTATGTCTTCTTTAATGGAGCTCCAACAAATTTTTTTGTCCTTGTAATGATTGGGGCCATAAACATTGTAAACAATCACTGTTTTCTGATCTCTGCAATTTTCTAGAGTCACTTTGATCCAATTTTGGTTTTCTGTAGTGTCTTTATGATTCCATATGCTGTGATTCCAAAGGGTGGCTAATCCACCAGAGGCTCCCCTTGATTCAGATAGGGTGCCACTATAATGCTTCATTTTGTCCATTATTGTCTTCATTTCCAGATCTCCCTATTTTGTTTCCTACAGGAGAATAATTTTTGGTTTCTCTTGATTTATTAAGTCTCTTAGGACCGTTGTTTTGGAGGGATGCCCTAGACCCCTACTGTTCCATGACAGAACTTTCATCATTACAAAAAGGTTGTTCAAAGAGCTGCTTTCCTTCCTTGTTCCTTTTGTCCTGTATCCTTGCTATTCTGTCCCAATATGTAACTTTCGATGGGGTTCTGAGTTCCCAATGCTATATCCTTTTGAGTGTTTTCATCACGGTGCTGCTTTGACGTTTTCCTTCCAGGGCCATGCTTTTTAGTGTTTTCCAGTGTTGCTCCATGCTCCTTCACAGAGTTTCTTGTGATTCGAACAGAAGAAGGATCTTGGGAGGAGGAAGGAGGGTCAGGGACGGAGGGGGAGGGACGAGGGGAATAAGGTTGGGAGGGAGAGGTAAGAAGGGGGGGATCCTCATCAGGGGGAGAGATGGAGGAAAAAGGATTGGAGAGATCTAGCGTGGATTTGGGCGGAGGGGAGAGGAAGGTGCAGAAGCTTGATGGTTTGGATTCAAGATCTTGAGAGAAGAGGAGGATGTAGGGTTTGATTTAGGAGGAGGCGCTGCAGGGGTGTTACTCTTAAGGTTAGAGGAAGTCTTTTTTCTCTTCACAATTTCCCATTGCGAATCAGTCTCCAGGGTTTCAACATCAATAATTTTTTAACAACGATTAGCAAAGTGACCATACTCGTGACATACCTTGCATTTAAACGAAATTTGCTCATAGTCGAGTTGCTGAATATGCGTCCATTCATCTACTTTTGGCTTGATAGCCTTGGGAAGTCCTTTGCCCAGATCCACCTCAACACAGATCCTGGCGCAGACTTGCATGTTATCCTTTGGCTTACTGCGGTCAATGAATTTTCCAACTGCGTTCCCAATGGTTCGGACAGAATCATCCCCCCAGCAGTGTAAAGGGAGGTGCGGGAGGTGCACCCAGACAGGAACAACATTTGGAACGTAAAGTTCAGGATCAAAATCCGACGTCCATTGTTGAGGTACAAGCCCCTAGTGTCCATAAAATAGGGTCCATTTCTGAAGATCAGGTCCTTATCTTCTTTCGTCTCAAAGTGGAAGGTGAAATATCCCCTTCCACAGAAGCGAATGGAAATTTTGTTGTTGATCTTATCAGACTAGTTGCGCTCGACCCATCTTTACACAGTCTTCGGCGAGGGCCAGAGTCCGATGAATTGAACGATGAGGCCCTTCTCAGCAAGAGAAAGGGCAACCATGCGAGGTAGAGAAGGTGGCAGAACAACCTCCTGTAGTCCATCAAGCTTCTTAAAAAATTTGGAGATCGTCGGCCTAGGGCGAGGAGGGGCCAAAGAGTTGACCAAAGCAAAGAAGGCTTGGGCTTTACGAAGCAACGCCGCCTCCGAGGAGGACTCCGAGGGGGCCATGCTCGAGGAGCAAAGGGTAGCAAGGGTAGTAGCGGATGCAACGGCACAATAGCATCCACTCGGGCGGAAGCGCGACGGCGCGGAAGCTCAAAGCTGATAGCTTGGATGAAAGCACGATTTGTTATGCTTTCTTTGGCAATCAAATTTTTATAGTAATAAAATTCCCCTTGCTTGTTGAAGCATACTAGGTGGTATTGCCGGAGCTCACATGCTAGTTTTCTTTCTTGCAAATGAGTTATTTTAGATTTACTAAAAAGTATGAATTTATTTCTTTGCCAAAGTGTGATCTTCTTTCTTTTGCAAAGTGTGATTTTCTTTCATGTAAAGTGTGGATTGCTTTCTTTACTGCAATTTAAGTTGATTTATTTTTTGCTTTTACCTTCACAAGGCAACTAGAGGGTGGAGATGATGGTAAGACATAAGTGAAGAGCCATGCATCCGCTTTTGCTTGGGGTCACTCCAAAGTTTGGTTGCCCGTAAATGAAGATTTCAAGTTTGGTGCTAATAAGACTTTCTAGCTAGCAATAAAATTTCAGGAAGTGTGATGTTGTTCCAAGATTTATTTCAAATATTAGGAGAAGCTGGGGTCTCTACTTCATAGAAAGATCATATTTTGGCATCAATAAGGGAAAGGTCTATTCTTCTAGAAGAGAAGACTCATGAAGATTTGAAAGATATTCCTAAGGAGACCGATAAGCTGTGGATCATGCATGATGATGAGGAGCCATTAGAAGCAGAACATCTATCTGATCTGACCTTCACTTAGAAGATAAAGAAAGAAATGTGGAGGATTTTCATGATGCACTAAATGTTACTCATGAATCAAGTGACCAAGAGTATATGGATCCCATAGAATCTTGGTTCCAAATGACTGTCAGTATCCACTCCTCATTTATCATTTGGCAATTTGTAGAATCACATTAGTTAGTGGAGTTGGTACCTCATGTTCTGGTATTTTCTTGCATATACTTTTCAAATTTTAACATGAGCATAATTATCCTTCTATTGCGCACCTGGATACATTGGAAGTACTCCTATACTTAAACTTAGGAGTCTTATGCTTCTTAGTGTAGGGTAGGGTAGAAGAATAAATGAATAAAGCTGTTATAATGCTATTAGGGTTTTGAATTTTAAATCATAGCCATTGAAATTTATTTTGATCCGCATTATTTTTTAACACACATATTTGTGACAAATCTTGTTGAGTACAATTCACTCTAATACCTCATGATTTTGCAAAAATAACCATGATTAATCACTCTAATAAGTTGTCATCTAGGATATATATTTTTAGTTTCCCTTAGAAGGTACTATTTAAGAGCCCCCTATGGTGGACCACTCTAGTAAAGATCATAATGAGTTGTCATGCGAACGCTAGCATTATTGACTCAAAGAATCTTTCGGTCATTATCTGGGATATTTTTAATAAGTTTTTAAGGTAGAGGAACTAGCCAGTAATGATTAGTCATTAAAAAATTTTCATGCCATATCATACTTTTAAGGATTAGATCTGTCTCCCCACTTATTAAGTAACCTTTAAGGTTAATCATAATCAAAGCTTACAAAATATTTAGGGGAGTATAGGAGGTCTTGTGATGAGCCGACCTACCTCAATCATGAGACCTAACGTGCATGAAATTGTTGTTGCTGGTCAACAAGCTAGAGTAATGGCTTTCAGCCAAAAGCTGGAAGACAGGAGGTCTCATCACGAGTTGGCCTGTTCATCCATGTTACTTCTTGTGAGTGGCACCTCCATCAGCTCGTTACCAAGCTAGGATAGTGGCCTTCACCTAAAAGTTCAAATAAGTTAACTCTGAATCCATATCTAGTAAGTGGGACACAGACATTTTGCTGGGTCAAAAGACATCCCTGTCGAGGTTATGGACACTTACGGGCAGCAGGGCCATGTCTGTGGTATTAAAGTTAATTGCATACTATGGATTACTTGGTTATCCTTCTCTTTCTCTAAAACTCATCATTTTTCTTTGACAATGGTTTTAAGATGATTTGAACATAGTGCCTTGAGTTCTACTCTTCAAAAATCAAGAATATTTAATGATGTGGTACCCTTAGTGAAGGTTATTCTTTGTACTTGATTAAGAGGAAATGCAGTTTTGAATCCGGATGACAATGAAATTTAAAGTGTTCAGAGTGTTCAATAAAAGGGTTGATTGGTCCGGGAAGTTTCATATTATTCTATTTTATTTCCCTTTTTTGGTATCATAACATTAATTTTTATGGTATTTGAAGTGATGGAAATACTGATGATGACTGGGCACAAGATGTTGGTTGACGATAGTAGCCTTGATGATTGTAGTTGTCTCTAAATATGCGTTGCATGACCTAAGTACAAGATTGTTATAGTAGGTGCAAGAAGCTTGTGGTAGTATTTTTGAAATTTCACCTTTCAGTAAAATTTGATTTTTATCATAAGACTTTGGGCAGAAACAAGAAAGGGAATTCATTTGGGACAAGGTAACAGGTATGTGCCATACTCTTTTGTGTATAATTTCTACTTTTGGTACCTAATCTTGTTTCATCATTCCTATAATCGATACCTTCATTAGAACTATAACATGGTTTTCGTTGGCATTGTAATAGTTATGTTGCGAGCTAATGAATGCATTGAAATACTAGGCATCTTCATCTTTACTCGCTAGAATCTTTGCTAACACTCTTAATCTTCAAAAATTTCCCCTGCCTTCTTTTATAGATTTATAGTTTAAATGTTTGGCTTGCACGAGGGATGTTGAGTCGCCTTTTTGTCCAAATTTTTACGGTCTTTTTATCAAGTAATTACATGCTTGTACTTAGTGTTTTAATCATTATCAACCCATTATGTTGTTAATTAGAGGCATTGGAGAAAATAACTATTTATTCATAAATTCTTTTGAAGAGTATTTTTGTGTAAATTTCATTAATAAATGCCTTCCTGGTGGCAGGTGGCAGTGTGTAATGTTAGACGCAATCAAGCAATGTATGCCTCACCATGATTTTATTCGTGAATTTGATCCCGATATAATCATTGTTTATAATATATGCAAGTTTGACTTGCCATATCTCATAGAGAGGACAGAGAAAATTTGCGAGAGAACTAGAAGAAATATAGGTGGAGCTTTACTAATCAATCGAGCCACAAAAATTTGTTAAGCGAGCTACTATAATCGATTCACAGGGAATATCGGTGTGACAATTAAGGCTCCATGTATTACATCCAAGAATATTATCAGTATAATTTTCTATGAATTTGTGGCCATATATGGTGTTATTGTGGCTATCATCTACATACAATGATAGTGAGTGTTCCATCTACAAACATGTTTTCACCCGACGCAATGACAGTAGTATTTTCCATATTTTCATCTGGAATCATCGTGGGTTTTTCCAATCTAGTTTGCGAAGTTTGTGTTGGCATAATCAGAAGTAGTTGTGCACTTGAAGATGTCCAAAACCCTTCATTGTTTTTTAAAATTCTAGCTATTGAAATTTTTGGGAGTGCACTGGGGTTGTTTGGCGTGATTGTTGGCATAATAATGCTAGCCCAAACCGCTTTTCCGACAACGACTCAGTAAGGGCACCTATGGATTTTAAGTGTGGCTGTGTAATCTTCTTTGTGGTTACATTTTATTTTTCACAGTTTTTGTTTACAGTAGAGAGAATGGTTTACAACAACACAAATTGATTTTCCTCCCCTTTCATCATTACAGTGATGATTGTATTTTATTAAGCCATGGATAGGATCCGAGCCTACTGAGCCACAAAAACTTTGTCGTGCAATGAGCTACTATATCATAGGGATGAGGAGCCGCCAAAGGGTTGCCCAATACCTTGAATGTGATTTCAAACTTCCCCTTTTTTATTATTGGTGTTGTTGGACTGATACTCCACCTTTGCGGAAATCATTTCAGTCTAAGTTTCCAAGGAGAAGTGTGAGGTTGGGTTTTCTTTTATATAGGAGTTACTACAACTGCCTTTGGCTCTGCTTATTATCATCTCAAACCATATGATGCACGACTTATATGGGATCCTTTACCTATGACTATTTTATTCACTTCAACCATGGTTGTCTTCATCATTATTGATGAAAAGACAGGGACTATGTCTCTTTTTCCTCTTCTAATGGCGGGCATTGTCAACATTGCTTACTGGAGGTATTTTGATGGCCTTAGGCCCTATGCTCTGGTCCATTTCATTCCTTGTATTGCGATTCCAGCAATGAATATTTTATTGCATGCAATGTATACACATTCTATACACTGGTTATAGGCAGCAGAATGATTTCCAATGGCGAGAGAAAGTATGGTATAGCGTGAGAGTCATAAAGTCACTTTGTGATAGATTTAACAAGAAGCTCCACTATGTTCAAAGCGGCCTCCAGAGCTCTGTAGTCATCATTTTGTTTGTTAAGGAGCCATATTGGTAATGAGATAAGGATCAAAATGCATCAAAATACATTCAACGAGATGTTAGGCATCAATTTGAACCCATTCAAAATTAGATCTTCTTATTTTTTCTCTTGAATCATTTATAATTCAGTTTGTATGTGTGTGTAACTGGGCACGAATAATTGGGAAACATTCTTTGCTATATGGAGGAGCTATGCACACATAGGAGAATATAGGAGACAGAGGCTAGGATCATAGTGAATGATGCTAGAGCTTGCTGTGGAACGCTAGATCATGAACTAGAACCAACATTGTAACATTTGTAATTGAGTGTCTTTGTAATTCTATCTCTACAATAATATGAATCCACATTTAAATTATTTTCTCCGGCTCATTTAATTTCTAAATTTATGTGCTAATGTAGTTTTTTTTCAGGTATATTGAGCTGGGATATCAGGCCCATCAATCATCTCATTGTCTAGATTCTTTAGGATTTATTCATTTCATTGCTAGAATGATTTGTTTTGCTGCAGTTGTAGGTCTACTTGTGTTTGATTGCATTTTTCTAGTTGTGTGTTTCATTTCCTCAGTGTGGTGTGCTTGCTTCAATTTCATTTTTCCATTTATTTTATGTTGAATAGTTTTTCCATTTCCTTTATTCTTTATGTTTGGTTGCACAGGTTTGAGTATTGAGCTTAACGATAGTGTTAATTTTTTTTTCCAGTGATTAGATTAAAAATACAATATTAATTATCAAGTGCTTGTCATTTTTTTTCTCATCATGCCATGTCCAGATTATTTCACAAAAAACATATATTAATTTGTAGGAATTTAAACGGGAATAATCATGGTATAAAATCAATGAGGGTTTAATTCTGATCCATTGTTTGGCACTTATAAACAATTTAAATTGTGGAATGATATTATCATAAGATTAATACCAATATCTGTATAAGTAAATTAATATAACTAAGTGTCAAAAAAATAATTTTATCCTCACTCGATATTTAAGAACTTGAATTGAAATTTTCCATAATGATTTCTTTCAAGCATCAATACTTGCATCATTTGGAAGCAGCATTTTAAGTACAGATTTTAAAGAAGAATTTTAAGTACATATTTTAAATATATATTTATTTCACGTTTTCATATTCACAAGTGTAGCTGTAGTTGATAAAGAAGTTTTTCGTGCTTTATTTTCTGCATAGACTATTAATTTGTAGTATGTTCTCTTGAAATGTCTTGTTTATTTTCTCACATGATTTCCTTTCTGAATTAGTTGTAGGGTTTTGATTTGAAAAATACCCGAGGCTGTATTCCGGCATATATTGTGATACATCTCCAATTCTTACAACCCCACATTGACCATTTAAATGTGGGTGTAAATCTAGCATTTATACCTCCCAACCTCGCTCATCATCATCACATATCGAGGACAACAAAAATGAGAATATTAATATTTGTAGTAGTTATATTTCACATATATAAGAATATATAAGTGCATACACACATATAGTTTCTTTCATTATTCAACAACAATTACCAACCAAGTGGATATAATCATTAGTAAAGATAACAGAAAAAATGAAATTTCATGTAGTTCAAAAAGTGATACTCCCATTATCTAGCTTCTAATTGCCTCATTCTTTATTACACTCCCGTTGTACGGTACAACAACCCCCCATTTTTAACTTGTTCACATCAAATAATAATGATGACGGACATTTTTTGACCGTCACCAAAAGTAACAAAAAGAGCATTGGTGAGGGTCATTAAAAGTTCGTCACTAGAAGTGTCACCAAAGAGAGAATTAGTGATGGGCCTTTAACAACCCTCACCAAAAGTGTCATTGAAAATGTTTTTGGTGACGGACCATAAAGGACCATCACTATATACACTTACAGTGACGGTTTTTTAAGGACCGTCACCATATGTGACATTGGTGACGGACCTTAAAGGTCTGTCACAAGCATGACCCTCACCAATGTGCTTTTTTCTTGTAGTGTGTTGTTAGCAGGGAGAAAAACTTAGCACTGCTTAGGGAAATTACAATGTTGGAAGTGGAAGATATTGTTAAAGAGATGCCTAAGAATAAAGCACCTGGACCTAATGGTTACACAACTGAATTCTATCA